>CM077159.1:112815437-113019306 GCA_039583875.1 Platanthera guangdongensis | reverse complement strand
GCTAAATATAAAGGCTCATCTGTTAGCTTGTTATGCTTGTACAATAAATGATTGAAGTTTACAAGGGTGAAATTAAACTCATCAACTTTTTTACCCACCTGAGGATCAGTCCAATCACACTTAAATAAGATAAACTTAAATTCATTAGTATAATGAATCTCAAAAATATCAGTTAACTTCCCATAGTAAGTGACACCTCCAATACGAGGGTTCTTATCTTTTGAACTGGCGTAGCTAATAGTGTTTGCTTTAAGCATTATGCCACTATTTTGTGTATTTCTTCTACTATCCATGTACTTTGTACGGAAACAGAATCCGTTAATAAAATAACCATTGTATCTCCATGCCCAATCACTTGGTCCTTCACTAAGCTGCTTAATTTCCTCAGATATATTTATATCACTGGATTTGACCTACATAAATAGTTAAATAATTTCAGAGCTAAGAATAATGCTTAAATAAAAACATTGTTTAACATACATGTTGTTTGAACCACAAATGAAAAGATTCATTGTGAATCTTGTCAATTTGATTTTTTGTTGCTCGCGGAAAATCCTTTCTTATTGATTCGATGTGTTTCCTATAATAAAGTTCAACATCGTAAACAACTAATACAAAGGATATTAAACCTGAATAAGTTCCAAAAACTCACTCTAGAAATATGTTGGTTGTATCTGTGTTGAAAAGAATATGGCAATGCATTTGTGTCAATGTAACTTCATCAAGAAGAATCTTTTTGCCTATCTTGAAAGGACGACCAGAAATGTCACCTCCATCATAATTTCTACTTGGGTGGTTTGACTTTGTTTCCAACCATCTAGGTATCTCTCACAGAAATTCATGCATTCTTCCATAAGATAGCGTTTAGCAATAGAACATTTGGGATTACGTACATATCTCTTAAGAGTAAGCAGATACCTAAATTAAAATATACATTATGTTAATAAAAAATGTTGAATATTGTCAAATACAAGCAAACATCATTACCTTTCAATAGGATACATCCATAGAAATTGAACCGGGCATGCAATGGCAGCTTCTTCAGCTAAATGTATAGTTAGATGCTCCATAATATCAAAAAATGCGGGTGGACAAATCTTCTCAAGATGACATTGTGTGAGAATAATGCGTTCTTGCAAGGACGACTTTAAGTCAATAACTCTGTTACTTTTGGAGCACAATTGTCTATAGAAATTGGATAACTCAATAAATACCTTCACAACATCTATCGGTAAAGCTTTTCTAATGGCTATTGGAAGGAATTGTTGCATAATTAAATGCATGTCATGACTTTTAAGACCCCAAATATTTCTCTCTTTCAAATGAACACATCTAGAAATATTTGATGCATAACCATCAAGCACTTTGATGCTTTTTAAAACTCTTAAGAAAATATCTTGATGTGTTTTATCCATTGTAAAGCGAGCTGGATACAATAAAGTCTTGCCAGATGCAAGTAGTTATGGTTGCAACATAGTATGAATACCCATAATCTTTAAATCTTGTCTTGCCTTCAATCCATCCTTTGATTTCCCTATAATGCCTAATATGGTATATAGCAAATTTTCTCCAACATTTTTCTCTTGGTGCATCACATCAATGGAATGATGTACTTGAAGTGACCCCCAATATGATAATTCAAAAAAAATACTCTTTTTTTCCAACCAGGTTTTTGACCAATATGACTTTCTCGATTACGTTCTTCCCTCTTCCTTTTCTTAAGGTCATCTTTCTTGTACTCAGTAAGTACGCCATCCAACTGTGCTAAAATGTCACTTTCCTTTAAGTTAGGAGGCTTTTCTTCAAACTCTCGATGTCCATCAAAAGATACCTTATCTCTTTTAAACTTGTGCACATAAGGTAACCAACGACGATGACCCAAGTAACAAAATTTTCTACCATTTACCAACCAATGAGATCTAGTTTGGTGATTACAATTTGGACAAGCACATTTACCTTTTGTACTCCATCCTGATAAATTGGAATATGCTGGATAGTCATTAATTGTCCAGAGCAGTGCAACACAAAGTGTAAACATTTGATTCTTTGATGCATCATATGTTATCATACCATAACTCCACAGTTCATTCAACTCTTCAATCAGTGGTTGAAGATAAACATCTATCTTATTACCTGGTCCCTTTGGTCCATCAATTAACACAACAATAAAAAGAAAAGCTTGTGTCATACACAACCATGGTGGTAAATTATAAGGCATTAAAACTACCGGCCAAGTGTTATGAGCAATAGACATGGTTCTAAAGGGATTGAATCCATCAGATGCCAAACAAAGTCTAACATTGCGATGCTCAGCTGCAAATTCACGAAAATCATTATCAAATTTTTTCCATTGAGGTGTGTCTGTAGGGTGTCGCATGATCCCATCATCTATGCATTCTTCTGCATGCCATCGCATGAAATGTGCAGTTTTTGATGACATGAATAACCTTTTTAACCTTGGCTTAAGAGGAAAATACCTTACTTGTTTTCAAGAAATTTTTGTAGTTGTGCGCTCTGTAATACCCGGGCTTTCGTTGTGTTTTTTTATATCTTGACTCTCCACATATCTCACATTTATCAAGTGACAAATCATTTCCTCTGAATAACATACAATTGTTAGGGCATGCATCCCAAGTCTCGTAAGAAACCCCAAGTCTTTAGTGATTTTTTGAGCTTCATAATAAGATTTTGGTACTTTTATGTTAGGAAATGCATCAATAAGAGATTCTAACAACCAAGTAAATGATACATCTGTCCATCCATGCATTATTTTCCCTTGTAGTAGCCTAACCATGAAAGACAATGATGTATATTTAGCACAATCATGGTATAATGGGCGCTCTACATCTTCAACAAGTTTTCTAAATTTCGAATCGCCTTCTGTAAAATCATCTATTGATTTATTTGATGTATGTGGATCTTCATGCAAGCTAGCATCAATTATAGGAATGCCAGTTGCCTCATGTATCATTCCAATCATATCATCACTCAAATTTACATGATTAATAGAGCAATCTCCCCTAGAGTTTTGTGAATCACATGACTCCCCATGAAAACTCCATGTCTTGTATTTTTTTAGAAACCCGTGAATAATTATATGCTCACGCGCAACAATTCTCTCTACCAGATAACGGTTTGTACATTTCTTGCAAGGACAGTATATCCTACTCTCAAAATCACTTAAATTGTTTTGATAAGCATAGTCCAAAAATTTGTCAACACCTTCAATATATTCATCTGAAAGTCTATTTTGCAGATCAATCCAACTCTTGTCCATGTTATATGCTAGAGTAACCTACATAAAAGCTCATAATAAATGATTTACAAGGATAAAATACTTTAAAATTGGAATAAACAAAACATGAGTAAATACTCGCAAAGTAAATAAATATCTATTTGCTCCGCTTGACCCTCTACCAGCCAATACTACGGAGCATCCCTACAAATATCAGTCACAAAGTCTATCGTGCTTTTCTTAGCCACTACATGACTAATACCTCAAAGCACACCTAGAATACATCAATGTAAAAGGAAATGGAGATGAAGAGACGTAAACCTAGGCCACAATCTGCAGTCAGAGAAGAGCCGTAAAACCAACGATATGACCTCCTTTTTATCTTGTTCCCTACGATTTAAAAAACATTAAAATTAATCATTGATATTATTGAAAATATAAGAAACCATTAAAATTACAGTTCTACTGAAATATAGTACACCATTTACCAAACTAACATAACATAAACACATATTTCTGTTGTGGTAGTGAGCATAAACTTGATTATTAACACCGATATAAAGTATTATGCAAATATGAATATTTTTCTCGAACTCTCATTCTCATATGAACAATAAAAGGAAATTGAGAAGTAAATTAAGGTGGAGTTTTTATCACGTATTTTATTGAATTTAATTTGAGGCAAGGATCTAAGGTTTTTTGCTCATTAGGATCTCAAAAAATGCTGAGAGCAACACATGAAAATTGCTGCTCTCCTGGCAAAAATCTATAAACAAAAAATTCACAAAGGTTGCATTTGAGAAGTTGAAGGTGGACGATCAATTGAACATCCCATTGACGCTCACTTTTCTCCCACATTGCCTTCTATCCCCTAAAGATCACGAGAAAGCTATTAAGAAAACTGAAGGAAATTATGAAATGAAGCAAGAATATGGCTTAACCAGGTCAAGACCGATGCGATCAATCTGGAAGATAATTAGGCTGAACAGACCAGAATGGCCATTTGGAGTAATTGGATCAGTGGGTGCTATATTAGCTGGTGCAGAAGGACCTCTATTTGCTCTTGGGATCACACATGTTCTGACTGCTTTTTATTCTCATAATAAATCACATATTAGGAGTGAGATCAGGATGGTTTCTCTCATATTCATTGGAGCAACAATCAATACAGTGCCAGTCTATGTTCTGCAGCACTACTTCTATACAATGATGGGAGAGCGTGTTCAACTTCACATGTTTTTAGGTTTTGATGACTAAACCTGCGCACTCAAACCATCTGATGTGTAGTAGAATAACCAAAATAAATTAATCTATATTAATAATGATCTCAGTATGCAGTATGTACCCAGTTAAAAAAAGTAAAATGTTTTGTTTTAAAAAATTCAATGTTTTATGAATAATGAATCTAGCACTACATCAAACTATTTATTTTAAGACCTAATAAACAACAAAATCTTCTAGAAGCTTTGCTCTAAAATCATTCCAGATAAAATATAGCTATAAACTAAATTATATTATGAATCTTATGTTATCTTTTAGAGAGTATGACCCAACCACCAAAAATAGTAAGCAACAAGTTTTGCAAGGAAATATCACCACGTCAGTGGATGCGGGAGAGAGAGTTTGAGAGAGAGAGAGGGATCGGGAAATAGGAAAGGATGCGGGATGAGTATACCTGATGGCGCTCTCTTTCTCGACAAGCTCCAAGGATGTCGATGGCGGTCGCAGTGGAGGAAGAGGGGAGGAACTGCTTCAGGAAGAGTGGCGCTCTCTTTGTCATCAAGCTCCAAGGATGGCGGTGGCAGTCGCGGTCAAGGATGTCGATGGAAGTCAAGGTCATGGATGCGGGAGAGAGAGGCTGAGAGAGAGAGAGAGAGAAAGAGAGAGATCGGGAATTAGGATAGGATGCGGGAGGAGTATACCTCATGGTGCTCTCTTTCTCGGCAAGATCAAAGTATGACGATGGTGGTCGTGATCGAGGAAGAGGGAAGGAACTGCTTTGGCGATGGCAAGGAGAGGAATGGGAAGAGTGGAGTAAAGCCCTAAAACCGGAATAAATTAAGCGTGCGTGGGTGGAGAGTTGACTCACGGGTCTTAATCAATTAATCGGGGGATGAAAAACGATTTTAGCCACGATATAGGTGAACCGTAGCAAAAACAATTTTTAATTGCCACGAATTAGTCATCCGTGGCTAATACTAGCTCTTTAGCCACGAAATAGGGACTGTGGATAACACTACATTATTAGCCACGGTTTTCCCCCCGTAGCAAAAATAACCGTGGCTAAAAGGCATTTTTCTAGTAGTGGCCGTTATAAGGGAAGGAGACAAAGGATGGATGGCAGAGAACGTGGAAGAGCAAAGACTCTCTCTTGATCTCATGGACGAACTCAGGGACTTGGCATTGATATGACAGGAGGAGGTCAAGCACTGGATGGCGAAGTACTTTGATAAGCATATATGGATCAAGCATTTCCAGAAGGGTGACTTAGTCCTCAAGAAGGTGGACGCATCAGGCAGAGGGGAATCAGTAGGGAAGCTCAATCCCAACTGGGAAGATACCTTTGTAGTAAAAGAGGTCTTAAAGTTGGGAGGGTACCACCTCCAGGATGTGGACGGGGTACCCCTCGATCATGCCCGAAGTGGCGATGACTTAAAGAGATTTTATCCATAACACCTTTTGTTTATTACATTTTTCAATACTTACAGTTTTGATTTAGCCTTCTGATATGATGAAACTGCAAGTGTCCTTTTTCATGGCATTAAGAGTGGAGTGGATGCAAAGAGACCCCCAGCAGACCCGCTGAACAGGCACTCTTCTAGCAGGCAGGACTGTAGGATCACTCGTTGGTTGGAGATGATTTGGAGTGGAGACCCCGAGCAGACCCGCTGACCAGGCTCTCATCTAGATGATTGGATTGTAGGCTCACTCGGTGGCTGGAGATGATTTGGAGTGGAGACCCCGAGCAGACCCGCTGACCAGGCTCTCATTTAGCTGGCAGGACTATAGGCTTACTCGGTAGTTGGAGATGATTTGGAGTGGAGACCCCGAGCAGACCCACTGACCAGGCTCTCATCTAGCTTGCAAGACTGTAGGCTCACTCAGTGGTTGGAGATGGTTTGGAGAGGAGACCCCGAGCAGACTCACTGAACATGCTCTCATCTAGCTGGCAGGACTGTAGGCTCACTCGGTGGTTGGAGATGGTTTGGAGAGGAGACCCCGAGCAGACCCACTGACTAGGCTCTCATCTAGCTGGCAGGACTGTTGGCTCACTCGGTGGTTGGAAAAGGTTTGGAGAGGAGACCCCGAGAAGACCTGCTGACCAGGCTCTCATCTAACTGACAGGACTGTAGGCTCACTCGGTGGTTGGAGATGATTTGGAGTAGAGACCCTGAGCAGACCCGCTGACCAGGCTCTCATCTAGCTGGCAGGACTGTAGGCTCACTCGGTGGTTGGAGATGTTTGGAGAGGAGACCCCGAGCAGACCCGCTGACCATGATCTCATCTAGATGGCAGGACTGTAGGCTCTCTCAGTGGTTGGAGAAGGTTTGGAGTGGAGACCCCGAGCAGAACCGCTGACCAGGCTCTCATCAAAATGGCAGACTGTAAGCTCACTCAGTGGTTGGAGTTGATTTGGAGTGGAGACCCCGAGCAGGCCCGCTGACCACTATCTCATCTAGATAGCAGGACTGTAGGCTCACTCGATGGTTGGAGATGGTCTGGAGAGGATACCCTGAGTAGACCCGCTGACCAGGCACTCATTTAGCTGGAAGGATTGTAGGCTCATTTAGTGGTTGGAGATGTTGGAGAGGAGACCCCGAGCAGACCCGCTGACCAGGCTCTCATCTAGCTGGCAGGACTGTTGGCTCACTCGGTGGTTGGAGAAGGTTTGGAGAGGAGACCACGAGCAGACCCGCTGACCAGGCTCTCATCTAGCTGGCAGGATTGTAGGCTCACTCGGTGGTTGGAGAAGGTTTGGAGAGGAGACTCCGAGCAGACCCCCTGAACAGGCTCTCATCTAGCTGGCAGTACTGTAGGCTCACTCGGTGGTTGTATATGCTTTGGAGAGGGGACCCCGAGCAGACCCGCTGACCAGGCTCTCATCTAGCTGGCAGGGCTGTAGGCCCACTCTGAGACAAGTCAAGTGGTAAGAGCTCACGAAGATAGGTGCCTATACTTATCATGAAATTGACAGAAGACCCCTATAAGAAAGAGTGGTTGGGGCAATACAAGTGAGGGTAAGCACTTCAAACTAACGCTCTGTGAGGGGTGTCTCGCATGTAGCAAGCAAGTAGTCACTATCAAAGTCACAGGTCTCGCACATAAAGGGGGGATTTATCGTAAGCAGCAGTTTGGTCTATGGGCTCTACTCGTGCGGGGTGCATCTTACGGTGAGACGAGAGTAAAAGGGAAAACTATGTCGCACTCGACAGGGGTGAAGAGAAGGCCAATTACCAGCGCCCTAAGTTAACTTTCATGCGAGACAGCAATTGATAAAGCGCAATGAAATAAAGAGAGTGAAAGGTTATAATAAAGAGCTCTTTGTTCATCATGGAAAGAAGAAGCACTTCACTATCAGAAAATTTTACAAGTACATGAGATGAAAAAGAAAAGGGGGGGATTCCCAAGACTCTGACACCCTTTCACTCCTCGTCACTGGATGAAGTGCTGTCATCCTTCCTACCATACAGCTGGGGGACCAAGTCACGGATGGTCACCGTCTCGGCATCGTCCCTAACCACCCCCAGCTCCTTCATCATCTTTAGGACGAGCTCAGCCATCTTGATGTTGGCGTATTGGTAGATGGCGTCGACCTCATCCAGGGAGTAATGAGTTGGCGGGGGAACTTGGAACAGATCTGGGTGGAGCATAGTGCTGTCCAGGAGTTGGGCGTTCTCGACCTTCAATTTCTTGTTCTCCTCCTCCAAAGCCGCAATGCGCGAGCGCATTCGATCGACAGTCTCGACATCTTGTGAGAAGGCTATCAGTCAACAAAAATTCATGAAGAGCTAGCAAGTGAAACTGGCGAGTGGCAGTTAAAAAGCTTACCACACTGCCCTGGCTTCGTGTGAGAAGGTTGTCGGAGATGGCCAGCCACTTATCAAGGTCATTTGACTTCTTGCGTTCCACAAAAAGGCTGGTCTCGGCCTCCTTCCACTTCTTGTTGTTGAAGACCAGGTGGCGCGAGATCCGGTGCGAGAGATCCATGGAGCGAAATTGGGCGTGAGCAGTCTTTAGAACGAGGTCTCGTGATGGCTCGTTGTCGAAGGGTTCAGCCCCAAGACCCCAAAAAGCCCATACCCGAGGGAGAAGGCATGACTCGTGGGTGGGTCTTGCTCCTTCCAGGAGGGAAGGAGAGTAGACACCGACATACGGTTGGAGTCCTTCTCCCACAGGAGTACCGGCTCACCGGCGGCGTCATTCGTCACAGGCCCCATGTTATAAATTGGATGTGAGGAGGGGGCCGGGCGGCTTGAAGAGCCAGCCTCACGAGAGGGAAGCTCGGTGGGTTGGACTGAGGTAGTAGTGGTCTGGTGAGGTGGCGCCATCTCGCGGGCAGGTGAGATGGCTTGATGGCGAGGTGAGGGAGTTCATTCCACAGAAATGGGGGTTAGGGACCCCGACATTTCCTTCCTTTCCTTAGGACCAGCTCCTCTTTTCTCCTTCAGGAATGACATAGCCGTATTAATTTTATTCTTTGGGCTATGCCGAGAGGTTGCGACATCTTCCCCAGACCTCTTCTTAGGGGCGGGGGCTAGCGTTTCCTTTGCTTCCTCTGCCTCCATGCTAGCAAGGCCGAGACCCTTGTTGCTCTGGTAATGGGGGTGGACGGGGATTGTACTCTCTCTTAAACAAGAAAATGGTAAGAATGAAACAAGTCGGTAAGCATAATACTAAGAGGGAGCGAGTATACCTTCACTAGGTAGGATGGGAAGGAGCAATTCGAGGTTTCATCGGAGGTAGTTGACCTCGAAATTTTCCCTACGAAGAAGTCGCAGAGAGCCTTCTCGGCACCCCCAACCTTAGGGGTCTCGTAGTAGACCTCGACAGGCGACACCGGTGCGAGTGGGACGCCTCCAAGGTTCCCGTGGATGAAGACAAACCGGGTGAGCTAGTGGTGGTTCTTGTTTGGCATCTCGCACACCTTGAGGTCTTAGCCGGTAAAATAGGAGACGCCATCGTCTTTAGCATAGTAGATGAACAACTTGCGGAAGACGGTCAGGCTGAATTCGATGTGCTCTCGCTGTAGGTAGCTGGCGAAGGCGACCAACATTGAGATTGCATTTGGGTTTAACTATACGGAAACAACTCCAAAATATTTGAAGGCTTGTTTTACCTCTAGCCAGAGTTGGAGTCTTAGCCCCGCCTCGAAGTGCGAGACGGGGAAGGCTAGCTCACCGGGATAGAAGGTGTTAACAGATTTGCCGACCTTGGGGGGTAAGATAGATACCCATCAGCTAGGAACTCGCTGGCAAAACGGTTTTAATCCTCGGCGGAGATTTTGCCAGGAGGGAAGTCGTGGTCGACAAATCACCTCGCGCAGCGGCTGCGGCCCTCACCTTCTTCTGCTTTTTTCTTCCCCATGGCCTACGAGACGACAGAAATAGAAAAGTGTAGAAAATAGTGAGGTGGAAGAGGGACGCGAGAAGGGGTAGGCGAGGAAGAGCAGGCGAGAACCCTGAATCTCGGCAGCAACAGGAAGAGATAGCACAGATGTAGAGCTTCTGGATCCGGGGGAGAGGGTATTTATAACAAAGGGAGAGAGGGGAAAATGGGCGGTAAAATAAGAATGAGGAAGCCGAAGGGGCAACCCGATGTTTCATCTTCTCTCTCTCTCCTGACCCCGAGGCGCGGAACGCCGCGGTGACTTTTCCGATGAGCCAAAAATAAAATAAAAAAGTGGATTAATTAACACAGCAATAATGAGAATCCAGCAAGAAAGAAGTTGAAAAAAATATCATAATAAAATATTTCATCCCGCATGAGGCGGGGATCTTGTCCGGGAGGACCTAAATAACAAATTAATAATTAAAAAGGCGCGATGGATGATTGATACATAATGAAGTTACAAGGAAGCATTAAATATGCGAGACGACTCCAGGACCCCTCAATTCTTGTGCCACTTCCAACAGCCACCGCGAGATCCCGCGCATGGAGGGCGACCAGGTAGATGAAAGGCGCGGACGTCGTCTAGACCACAGCGCACGAGATAGAGATGTTGGTCAGTCTCACTTATGATGGCCTGGGGGTCTATCCCATCTATTACTGCATCGGCATCGACCTCGGCGGAGAGGCTAACACACTCAGTTTCCAACCAGTCAATGCGCCGAACGGTAGCTTGCTTCTACCATTCCATCTCGCAGATAACGTGAGTGTATTTTTGAAAAATCCAAGACGTCCGGCGCTTCATCTTCAGAGGGTCCATGGGATCACCCAGGTAGTCTTCGATCTCCTCTGGGCGAGGAATAGGCGAGAGGGGAGACGGCGTGTGGGAATCCTCAATACTCGAGTCGAACTGGATACCTGCGCAAGAAAAAAGTGGACGATCATAATGAAGGGTGGTCTCGCAATAAATCTAGCACAGTGGTCTCGAATATACCTAATACGGGAGAAGGAATATGTGGGAAGTGAGAGGGCAGGATGAGTTTTCTTACTTGGAATGCGAGAGTTCCCCTCTAGGCACGAGAGGTCTTCTTTCCTCATGATAGGGTGGAGGATTCCTGAAGCGAGTCGGAGCATTGATAATGTTGGTCAGTGATGTTAGGAGGATTCGCAGGCATGGGAGAGTCAGCGAGGTTTCCCTGAGAGATCATGGTCAATAAGCGAGACGATAAAAGAAAAGAGGCGAGAGGAGGAGTCAAGAATCACCTGTCTCTCCCCGAAAGACGCGAGAGGAAGTGTATCTGCTGCCGAGGGGGCCGAGGAGGTTGCGCCAGCTGAGAGGGGAGGGCTCATGGTTTTGGCCTTCTTCGGGCAAGATGATGAAGGTGCTGAAGCGAGGGTGCGGACCAAAGATGGGATAAGGGCAGCTACATTGGCTTTATTTTACTTCCGGACCATTGCGAGACGCTCACAAAAACTCTGGCTGTGAGACATGTTGAGGGTAGAAGAGAGGTGGAAATGAGAAAAGGAGCACTCCATGATGAGGTGGGGTCTCATTTTTATAGACTCCAGGGTGGGGGCCCACCAAAGATTCTCATAAATGAATCCCGACACCAAGAGCCTTAGTTGGACTTTCTTTCTGAGCTTGGGGCAACCTCGAAAAGAGCGGGGATTGCGTACAACCTTGGGCTCGCGGTAGGCGGCACAAGCAGCAAACAGGAGAAGCTAGCAAGATGAACTAGATGGGCGAGTGGGACCATGTGGTCCACTCGTACGAGGCGTGACAGGTGGTTCTCTGCAGTAGGCGATACGCCCTTTAGGTGTGCGAGCAGGCCCTTGAGGGCGAGACGACTCCCATAATGCGGGAGGACTGCGAGATGAGTAGGAGGGCTCGTCTTGCTTCTGGTCATTTCCCCACTCTCCATAGAGAAATAAGGATGTTTTTACCTTCCTACCCCCAAGGGGGAATTTACTCTTCTACCCCGGGCAATTTTACCCTTTTGTCCTTGGTGGTCTGCGTATAGCCCTTCAGAACAGCGGAGTTTGGCTGTTGGTAGACCCAACCTAGGGTATTTTGGTAATTTCAGCTCAGTTCAGTATGGTTATTTATAGTTCCAACTCAGAGGCTTATAAATAGACCGATAAGGTGCTTGGGAAATGGTTGTTGAACCTTGTCATATTATTCCTCAGAGGCACCTAACTCAGCATTGGCTAGGGGGCGGAAGAACTACAGACTCTACCGGGTACGAAGTGGGACCTCCAAGCTGAGACCATCGGTCTATTTCTGGCCCTGTGATTAATGTCGAGAGGGCGGTTCGAGAAGAGTAGGTGTGAGCCGCAACATCAATTCCTAACTCTAGGTGGAACCAGGTGACTGGTTTCAACAGTGACGTGTCTCACAATAGCGGAGACGTAGGTTTGTGTGCACTAGGAACACTAGCTTATAATTCACTTCTTGTCCTTAACCGGGAAGGGTTCTAGTAGGTCCTTTTGTGATGCTGAGGGGAAAGAGTGTTAGGTTGAGCGGGTTCTTGTGAGGGCATATTGGATTAACACCCCGCCCTATGACACTTGTGCAGCTCCTCATTCCCATCCGTCACTTAGTACAGGGCTATGGTGTTGACATATTCCTTGGGTCATTTGTGTCTTCAGTATTGTCTTAATTTTCCATATACATAGTACGAATGGTATTTCATGTCTCTTTATCATGTTTGTCAATATCATGCATACGACTCTATCGTGTTGTCCTATTTATTTTTTGTTACACTAGTTATTTGTTATTTTTATTTTGTTTTGTTGGATTGTTTCTTTTAAAACAGAAAATCAAAAAAAATTTATAAAACCTAAAAAAACACAAAATAAAAACAAAAAAACTGTGGAGTCTTCACTCTTAGGATCCACTTGGCTAAAACATAGAGCATAATGATTACGTATATTGTTTGATTTAGGATCGTTAATCTCTGTGAACAATTGTCGATTTTTGTCATGATATGTCAAATCTATAGGTACTTAGCTACTGAGTGTGACTAGACATGTTAGTGTATGCTGAATATGTCTCTAGTATGTGTGAGGATTTAGGTAACGTAATGACTTTACACTATTCACACATCCCTAGAAGGAGCACTCATGTAGTAAATATATGCTTACATGCTTTAACTTATGATATTGTGTCTAACACGTTAGAAATAACTTGAATAATCAATGTCATGATATACATGTACTTATACAAAAGTTAGAACTTTGGGAAAAATCTTTATTGATCATGTCTTTTGTATACAAGTTAAAGTGTATCTATCTATGTGGATAGATTTCGATTGATTCGGGGTCCTTGAAATCAAAACTATAAAATTGATAGTACATAACTTACAAATAAAAAAAAGATGAAAAAAACATGCTATCAACTCATATTTCAAGAATATCCCCCAAGTACGACTCATTCCTCCTGATAAGTCTTTATGAGCATTGTGAGGATAAACACCTTGGTCAAAAGAATCATTTTGATCTTGTGCAAAGACTAAACCTTAAACTTATTGCCCCTAGTTCTAGTCTTGATATGACATAGATAGAAATGCGACTTGATTTTTCACTCTATTCCTCTCGTGATAGCATATTGAATTATTGAGATAAAACATGTAATAATGTTATTTCTACTTGGTGTTTTCTCTTTTGATGCTACACATTCACACTTCATTGCACTATCTAACGCTTTCATGCATAAGAATTGGACTGCAACTGCATTGTATGTCTATAGCATAGAAGTACTAGTACAAGATTTCTATTCTTGACGTGTACAATTTTCCACTGTATTTGTTCTAAAATCTCTTAGAATTGTTCCCTAAATCTTTATGTCCATAGTTTAACCTGTATTGTCCAATTCTTCTTACTCTGGATACTCATTTAAATTGCTTCTGTGTACTCCGCTCATCTGTTTGACCTATATGCTTCATATTCTCTAATTTATGTTTTTGGTCACCCCTATTATTTTCACCATGCACTTCACTATATATAGTGCACTATTTGCTAATTTTATCACACTTTTCATACACTGCATTTTTTCCTTGTCCATGCATATGGTGTCTTTTGATCTAGCCCACCCACTTTCACTAATATTAAAGGGGAAGAATAAAATGTTCATGAGTCATGGTTTAGGGAAGATCAATTGTAGGGGGAGCTTGTTACACTATGTGCACATAGATAGGTGGAGCACGTAGAACCCGTAGATAGGGGGAGCGCATAGAACACGTATATAGGGGGAGTGCGTGTGTAGGGTAAGTTATATGTAACTTGAAACCTGATCTTTTAATGATTTTCTCTTATATGTGTTGTATTATGCATCTCATTGTTATATTTCATGAACCAGATTTGATATTATCAAAAAAGAGAGTTTGTTGGAACCGATGATTCACATTTCCTTAGTTTGATAATATCAATTCCCTTGTTGTATTTGATCACATCTTGTGTTTGGTATAGTGTGCAGGCTTACAGGTTCAAGCGAAGCAAGGAACTCACTTCTGGCACCTACCGCCGCACTCTAAGTGCTACCACCAGGCAGGCGCTCGAGATCCTACTACATAGCGCTAGCGCTACCGCCAGCTCTAGACCGAGGATTTATTTTGGATAGGTGCTCGAGTTGGTACTGTTAGGTGATACCTTCCTACTGCACCGCGCTACCCAACTCAACGATCGTCAAGTTCGTTAAGGCAACTAGACTACCGCCAGGCGATACCTTCCTACCGTGCCACGCTAGCCCACTCAATGATTGTCAAGTTCATCAAGATGACTGGACTACCGCCAGGCGCTACATTCCTACTGCGCCACGCTAACATGAAAAAAAGAGGAAAATATTCTTTTTGGATATTTTTCCAAATTTACAGGACAACTGTCAACATCAAGCATGTCGACCTACTACCGAGTGCTAGCTCTACCGCTGGTTGTAGTCTATTTTCAAAAAAACATATAAAAGGCTTCGTTGTTTGTTCCAGATAAGGGGAGAAACCTATTCTTAAGCCTAGGGTTTATGTGCCGCCTCTAGAGCACTATTCCGCCATCTCCGTCGAAGGAAAACAAAACCACTTCCCTCCCGTTCACACACGAAGATCTTCGGCAAGCCAAGGACATCAACGACTACGTGGAGTTGATCGGTTGTACCCAAACAAAGATCTCCAGCACCGGTCACGGATTGCTCAATTGAGAAATCTTTTGAGGAAGATTCAATCCTAAATTCTTCTTTAATCCTTTTGTACTTTTCTCTTTTTCTGCATTCTTGTGGTGAGGAAAATCAACCGGTGAAGGTCGTCGGAATCTGGGGAGGATTCCATGAGAAATCATCCTGAGGAAGGGATGTCTGCATCGAGGGATCTAGCAGGGCTCTAAGAGACTTCCTTGTATGAAGGTGAAGAGCAGGCTTGAAGACCTTTATTGGAGGGAAATGGAGAGAGCCAACCGGTCCGGGTAGTGGGTCAGCATAGAAAATCAAAAGAGTTTATTCCTTCACCGCCTCTGATCTCCAACGTCATGGAGATCAAACTTTTGTAATTGTAAAACACCTTTTGATCTTGATTGAATAAAGCTATTTGTATTTTTATTTCTCCATATATCATTCTCATTACTCTCTGGTGGATCTCTAAAGGGGGTGTATTTTTCCAAAGGGAAGTTTGCCCAAGAAAAAGGGGTCTGTGACCTACCGCCGCGTGCTAGAAAGCTAGCGCCCCGTGGTAGCTTCCAGAACTAGTTTTTCCTGGACAAAAAATATTTTGAATTTTTAATTAATGCGCCAAATCTTATTTACCCCCCTCTAAGGTTGGCCACACAATCCAATAGACTATAACATTGGTGATCATACCATAGCCTTTGGTTACTCCTCTATGTGAACCACCAAAATTGATTTTGGGTCCATTCTTCACTGGAGCGAAAACTTTCAGATGGCTGCTTGTTCTAGTCATGTGTTTGAAACATCCACTGTCTTAGTACAAGATATACATTTGTTGTGTATTTGTACTAACCTGCAATCATAGAATAAGTTTACCTTAGGTACCCAAAAGAATTTGGGTCCTTAGTTCTTGTTAGCATAAACAGTAAAGTTTCTCCCAACTCCAGCCTTGACAAGAAGTCTTCTCTTTGCACTTGGTACACTAGGGTTGTGCCAACAGTCAATAGCAAAGCGTCCCACCTTGTCACAGCACCAACAATCATGTATATTATATCTCCTCTTCTGAACAGCCTTAGATCTCTGTGAACCACCAGGTTTCTTTTGTTCAACTAGGAGTGTAGTAGCCTTCTTCATATTTCTTTCAGATTGAATCTAGCTAAATGTAAGCCTGCAAGAAGGTTTTCTGGGCAAGTTCTGTTTAACAGTAATAGTTGTCTGCTTTGTAGTTGACAAGGTGTTTATGGCCTCAGAAATAGCCAATTCGGACTTGGATGCAATCTTGCCTACAATCATATTCTTCATTGAAAGATCCTAGGTGGAGGCCACTGCCATACCCTTGAGTGTGAGTGCTGGAGCACCAAACACAAATGGTCCATGATGGGCCATTTCAATTTCTTCACGAGTAGCGTTCAAGGCACTCAATACCATGCCCTTTCTTCTTCCATTATAAGTGGTGATGTTGCTCTTATAAGAAGAAATTCCATTCTTTCAGTGACCATACATGTTGTCATGGTCATACCTATTAGAAGGGAATACTATCTTCTGAAAGGTGGTTTGAGGCACAGCTGGAGCCTTGCCTTTCCTTTTGGAATGAGCATGTTTAGCATTCCCCTTCAACCCCAATCCTTTATTATTATTTTGAGAGGAGAATGAGTCTATGAGTGACAAAACTGTCTTGGGCTTAGAAAATTTCTCTATTAGCATCCTCTCTTTGAGGTGCTTCTCTTCAAGATCCTAAATGATCTTGCATTTTTGGCTAATGACCCCCACTTTGATGATAATGATTGTCTTCAACTGACTAATTTCTTTGCTCATTTGAGCTAGCAGTGAAGCTGACTCAGCTTGTAAAGAATTAGCTTGCTGTAGAGAAATAATCTCTTCAATTTGCCTCTTGACAGGCTTCTTACTCTTCTTCAGAGTTTCCAAGAGATCACCATAACTGTCAATCAATTGATTGACATCCTCATCAGGTTCTGATCCATCCTCCTCATTAGATGAAGAGGATGCCTCAGAATAATGGCCAGACTCATAATAAGAATCTGAAAGAGAGATTGGGTGAGAGTTTACCATATCTGGTTCATGATTGTCCTGATTGTCGTCAGTTGTGGCCATAAGACTGTAATCTTCATCAGCTTACCAGTCACTATCCTCAGAGGACAGTGGAACCCTTATGTCCACTTTGGCAGTAGGATGATCATCATCCTCTTCTATGGAGATTTGACCAATGTAGGCCTCTCTGTGATCAGATTTTGAACTCTCAGAATCACTATCTGATAAGCTGGACTTCTTCTTAGCCAAGAAGCCCATGTCCACCTTTTTTCTTTACAATAAGTCTTATCATTAGACCTTCTGCTTTCTTTCATTTTAATATGACAGTCGACTATGACATGTCCTAACCTATTACAGTTGTAACAACCCACATTAGTTTTAAAATAATTGTTCTGATTAGAATCATACCTATTCCTAGAAGGGTCTTTTCTGGACTTTTCCAGGTTGGTTTATAGCTTCCTTGAGTTAGATCTAGATGAGCCCTTATTACTCCACTATCTTCTTCTACTTAGTATCTTCTTAAACTGCTTTGAGAACAATGTTTGTTCTCCATCAGATAGCTCATTTCCTAAAGTGCTGGGTGTAGAGCTATCTAACTCAGCATCCCTCGTTAGTGGAGAAAGAGTCTTATCCCTGCTCCTTCTTGAGGCTTCAGCTTTGAAGATCATAGACTTCTCAATATTGAGTGATTGGTCTGATTCTTCTTCAACTTTTCTGGAATTTAGCTGAAGCTCATGTGACATTAACTTGCGAAACAGATTCTTGGGCAGAGTGGTGGCCAAGTTGCCTACTTCCCTTATGACACAGATCTTGATATCCCACTCTTTGTATAGAAATGTTAGGAATTTGTCATTCAGCTCAAAGTTAGAGAACTATCTGCCATATGTGATCAGATTGTTCACTATCCTGAAGAACTTCTCATAGCACTCTGCTATTAAGTCCTTCTTGCCTTGTTTGAAGGCCTCATATTAATGATTGAGAAGAGACTTTCTATCATCCCTCACTTCCTCTATCCCCTCCATATAGACTATGAGTGATTCCTACATCTCCTTTACTATCTTGCAACGGATAAGATTCTGAAAGGTAGAGTCATCAATTGCACACAATATGATGTTCTAGGCCCTCTTATCCATTGTGGCCAGCATCACCTCATCTTTGGTAATCTAAAAATATTTCTTTGGAGTCTTGATGTTGGCATCAATAGCTGAGACCTTCATAGGAATGAAAGGTCCTTCCTCCACTATGTTGAAAATCTTAGGGTCTGAGGCTTCCATGAATAGGCTTACCCTCTCTTTCCATATTATAAAATTTTCCTTTCTGCATGCAGGTAACGTCATTGTACTGAGCTCCTTATGGTTCTCACCAGAATCCATAATGTTATACTTCCACTACCCTTGGAGATCTTGTTCAGATAGTTAAGTCCTTTTTAAACAACCTTTCTTTGATAACACTTGAAAAATATTTTTAAGGGTAGCTAAACACCTAGAGGGGGGATATGTTTCTTTTTGAATCTTTTGGTTCTTTTGAACTTATGATCTGTTTTATGATTATGTTAGTAAATTACATTTCAAGTACACATAAACACACAAAATTTATAGTAGTTCTCTTATCTAGGCTACATGCACTTTCCCCCTTCACCTATCTATCAGTGTGCTAGATTCAACCAACTCCTCTTATTCTCATATCCAACTGATCTTAAACCTCAGATCTGTCCCTGGATCTTAAAACTCAGAGTGCACTTCACTACTATAGCTTAGACTGATTACACTCTTACCTTAAAGACAACACACATCTCCTACCTCAGGCAAAATAGCCCTACAACTCAAAGTCTTCCAACTCCTATAACTCAAAGACCTAGTCGATCTCCTACCTCAGCTCTACACAGAGATCTTACCTCAGGAACAAGCCCTACCTCAGATCCTACACAGGATCCTACAACTCAGAGGACACCACACTCCTATAACTCAGACTACTCACAGTCCTACTCTAAGCCTTTATAAAATAGGCGTACACTCAGATCTTAGTGAGATCCTACAATAGAATAAATATTTGAATAATATGACTCCAGAAATAAATTTCTGAGTCTTCTTCTTCCTTGACTGTACATCAGACATTCTATCTTCTCCACAGCAATAAGAATATGCTTCTTTAGTTTTAATTCAACCTGTGTTGTTTTGAACTTTTGCAGAGCTCTTCTTCTTCTTCAAGCTTGAGAAATATGATCATTCTATATATTATCAGGCTTGAATACGACCAAAAATTTGTTCAGCTCTGCTAGTCGACTTTTGCGAAAGTTTGGGTTTTAGAAATTTGCTTAAAAATTCTTCGTAAAAGTTTTTCTAAAAGTATTAGATCTCTTCCCTTATATATCGCAGCAACAACAATAGCTATATCCTCCTTTGGTATGCAGCATGACCGACTTTAATGGTAGATTTATTTCAGGATATTGCTGCCCGATCAATATGGCGTTCTTTGTCTTTAGCGCGATATTTACGTCGATTTAAATTTAAGTATGGCGTCATCCGATTTGACACGACACCAAAGGACTTAGAAGAATTACTGATTCTTTACAGGTGTTGAGTGATGCCTTGTGTCTCAACGAATTTGTATTATGACAGTTATCTCCATAAGTGTTGAGTGAATGGCCTTCACTCGACGCTTTAACACTTAGCCAATTTATGTCTGATACACATGCTTTGAGTGAAGGCTCTTCACTCGAAGCATTAGTACTTTAATACATATATTGATAAGGCGTTGAGTGTAAGTCCTTCACTCAATGCATTTATACTTAATCAGTTTTCCTTTAAGAAGGCGTCGAGTGAAAGTTCTTCACTCGACACATTTGTGTTTATACTGATTTTGCTGAGACGATGTCGAGTGTAAGTCCTTCACTCGACGCATTTGTACTTTGCAGCATTTCTTTGAGAAGGCGTCGAGTGTAAGTCCTTCACTCGACATTTTTGTCCTTAGATAGATTTCAAATCTTCTCCACTGAGGCTTTGATTAATAGTTCAACTCTCAATGCTTTTTGGCCTCAGGCGTTGAGTGATGTGTAGTCAGTCAATGCATTTGGAGTTAACCATTTTCCTAACTTTCTTGATCATGCTGACTTATCTCCAACCATACTTATAACACTCTTAACCTGTCTAATCACATAATTATAAACACCCTGCACATATGAACTCAGACATATATCAAATACATGTTTGTGTATATTATTGACTTATGACCTTCTACAAATCTGGGACATTATGCTCAAGGTACCCAACATACTCCTAAAGCTATAATTGAGGATAAAAATGATGATCAAGTGGCTCAAAATCTTGTTGCTACAATTCAGGGGGAGACAACCTAATAATTTAACTAATATTCTGATGATAACTAGAGAAGATGTTAAATATGTTGCATCAATTCAAGGGGAGTATCAGGACCAGCCTATAGAAAAGCATTCATAGCATAGGATGAAGAAGGATGTATAGATGATGTTTTCCAGAAAAAGTAAAATTCCCTCTTAAAATAAATATATTCTACAGGTATATTACTGAGATATACACTAAGAACTATAATGATATTATGAAATTCATTCTAAAGTTTCAAATATTCAGTTGCCTCTTATGTTCATGTCCTTTGTTATTATCAATGTTCATTTTTCATGTTTGTGCAAATCAAACTTTTATATTTTTACTGTTTTATTTTTGTAAAATCACTTTTGAAACTTTGTAAAATTTATTAAGCTAAATAGGGGGAGATTTTTAGGAAAAACTCTTATGATTAACTTTAATAAATTATATTTTAAGTGATTTTACATCCTAGGTTTATTACCTATAATGTATAGAGAGGGTAATGTGGTCTTAGAAGTCCTAAGTTATCAGTAGAGTCTAGGACATGAGAAAGGCATACTGAATTCTAGAGCAAAGTCAAGAAAAGCCAACACACGTCGACTAGAAATCGACACAACATCGACTTGATATCGATGTTACTTAAAATAGAGGTCAGAGCAATATAAAAATATTAGTCGATGTTACTTCAAGGTATATATTAAAGTATATTTTGACATGTTAACATAATGTCAATTATAAAGATAAGTCGACAGATAATCAGTAAGATGCCAAATTTCAACGTAACTATTATATGAAATCAATGTTACATCGAATAGAACTTTGAATTAGTTCAACTGTCAATTTTGAAATCTTAATATACGATGAATCGGCGAAATTATCCCAAGTCCATGGAAAAGCGGCGAGTCAACTCGATGTCGTGTTAAGTGCATTCAACACACTTGACGCCAAACAGCTAAACTCAATGATTCTGCCTTCACTCAGAGCCACGTTGAGTTCAGTCAATGCCGCATTGAGTTCACTCAATGATTCTGCCGTGGTTTCAAGGCTACTCAACACCAAAACTTCACTCAACGCTGATCCACTCAACGCCAGACTAGCATTACTCAAAGAATTCATCAAGATAACTCGACGAATTTGACTTTGACTCAAATCTAACTCAACGCCAGGACATATACCTGACGGACTCTGTAACACCCCTAGCCGATCCAACGTGACAGCGTCACGGCTCCGCTCTAGGCGATGCTACCAGGCTGCAGCCCAAGCATCCCAACCCCTCTCCCTCCACAGGCGGGTTGTTGGTGGCCACAGCCTCCCTTTGATGAGGTAAACTCGATAGTCAAGCCCGCACTACGGGGACTTCCCAGGAGGTCACCCATCCCAGTACTACTCCAGCCCGAGCACGCTTAACTATGGGGTTCTTTCAACTCTCATCACCAATTGAGCTGATACCACTTTGTAATGCCCCCACCTGTCACATGACATATAACGGTGGGTCCGGCCAGGGCCCCACGCCATATCTCACAGACAAACGAAGGAGTTACGGGTGTGAGTTGTATATAAATGTGGTATTTATATATTGGTGGACATTCTGGTTTGATTTCATGCTAACATAATAAATGCTGCGCTAGAATGGATGAGTTAAGGATACGCATAGATTTTGATTTCCACCCGTAACTCCTTCGTTTGTCTGTGAGATATGGCGTGGGGCCCCGGCCGGACCCACCGTTATATGTCATGTGACAGGTGGGGGCGTTACAAAGTGGTATCAGAGGCAGGTTGAGATTGTTTGGGAGGAGAGAACATCATTGAACTCATGAATGTCCACTCGGAATGTATGTCATGCACATGATGTGCGTGAGTGTGTAGTCAATGTAGCAGTACCGTTATGATTAGAAGTATTAATGGTGTTCTGTACATTGATAGGTGGCGAGGGATGGAGCTGGGCTGTCTGAGCCCCAGCGGTCTGATGAGAGTGTAGCACCCGTTGGCGCGCCTATGCCTCCCTCGGCAGAAGCCATACGGGTGGTGACGGAGACAGTGCTTGCAGTGTTACAAGCACAGCCTACTGGACAGGCAAGTCCTGGTGCACGACAAGAGCATGCTGCAGTGGTGGTGGAAGTGCAAGCAAGTGACGAGTCATTGACACGTTTTGTTCACTTTCATCCACCGACGTTTGGTGGAGCGCTTTCACCAACGCAGGCAGAAGATTGGTTGGCAAGGGTAAAAAGGATCCTAACCGCAATCAGGACGGTCGAGGAACAAAAAGTGACGTTGGCCACTTTTCTGTTGGAAGGAGATGCGAGATTGTGGTGGGATGAGATTGAAGTGCATCACTTGGCAGATCGAGGTTTAATGGAGGTTGCCATGGAGGAATTCTCCCAAATATTTTTAGCCAAGTATGTGCCAGTGTCGCAGAGGATTGCGATGGAACATGAGTTTCTACGTTTGGTGCAGGGTGAGCGAGATATTGATACCTACCTGCATGAGTTTACGAGATTGGGGAGATATGCGGGATCTACCTTTGCGGAGGAAGCGCAAAAGACAAATCGGTTTTATAAAGGCTTGCAGACTGAATTTAGGTTGGCACTCCCGAGTTCAGTGAGCCAAGGCTTTCAAGCATTGGTCGATATAGCTCGTGCCTTGGAAAAAGGTATGAAGCGAGTACAAGACAATAAGAGACTGGCAGCGGAAAAGGCAGAATCTAAAGTGCCGCAGTCGGATCAATCGGAGTTTAGACGATGAGAGAAGAAAAGATTTAGGCCTACAGAATTAACGCCGTCGACTGTTTTTTCAGGGGATACTTATGGGCCAGGACGGATTGATATGCGTCTATGCTATAACTGTGGGCAGCAAGGACATATAGCAAAATTCTGTCAGAATGCCCCTCCAGGGAGTGAGAAAAAGATAGGTGCATCATATGAAGAAAAGGGTAAAGCAGTGGCCGAATCATCTGCACCCCGGATGCAATCTCGATTTCATGCTATGGAAGTGCAAGAGCCGCAAAGCTCAGTTGGTGAAATTCAGCCTCGGGTGTTTAATTTGTCTCTTAATCGCGAATTTCAAAATCGGGAGGCTGAGCGGAAGTGAAGTGTGATGTGAATCACTTTTGACTGAATCGGAACTTGATGGATCATCCATAGTGGTGTATGTAAATGATGGTTATATATAGTTGTATATCTCTATAACAGCTTGGTGCACTTGTGATTAGATAAATAAATCATGCTGCTTTGTTTTGAGGTCTTTGTGGCTGCATGTGCACAAGTGGAAGTTAGGGATGTTTGTTGTGTTGTCTGTTTATTCGTTTGTGCGGAGGCTTGGGGTGTAAGATTTTGTGATGTTGTGGCTGATTGACTGATTGGAGTCATGTTTTGAGCTAGGGCGTGTTTGTGGGACACGGGTGTGTCCAGGTGCACACGGCCAGGAACACGGGCGTGTGCCAGGCCATGTGAAGTCTCGGGTTGTTTTGGGATTATTTTCGTTGAGGCACACGGCCTCAGACACGGGCGTGTCTGAGGGCGTGTCGGGGACACGGCACGTGACATGGGCGTGTCACACGGCCATGTATTGGCTGGATTGAGTCGGTTGTTTGCCGCTTTGGGGGACACGGCAGTGACACGGGCGTGTCACAGGGCGTGTCCGGCCGTGTTCAAGCTTTTCTGGCCAAATCTGAGCCATTTGTTTCCCTCTTCCTGGATCCAATGGTTGGGCTTTGTCCAGGTCTTGGGAAGGCCGAGAAAAAGGGGATTTAATCCCTCTTTTCATCATCTTCTTCTTCTTCATTTTATTCCAAGAAAGGGAAGAAGAAAGGCCTAAGGCAAGAGGGAAGGGAGGAGTCTACCAGCTGCTGTAGGAGCTGCGGAGTGCGGAGCGAAGATCCGAGAGCGGATTCGTGAAGGCAGAGCCGAGGCGGTGATTTCCATCCGGCTACTTCATGGCGCCGAAGCGATCTTCAAGGGTAACGATCTCCTTCTTGGACATCGAAGTACTTCCTTTATGCATGTGCTTGGAATCCTCCACCAATAGGTGGATTTGCGGAAGTGATTCCTTTGTTGAGTCTGCATTTAGAGCCGGAAATATGGAGTACGACATAGGCATGCTGTGTGAAGCCCATCTAGACTGTTAGTCTGGATTGGTGATGTTCATTGGTAAACCGGAGAAGACTCCGTGGATTTGGTATGATGTAAATGGATTTCTATTATGATGAATGTATGGATGTGATGTTGAATGTGAGGAGGCTTTGGCAAAGCTCCTGGTTATGATATGATCAATTGGTAGCACGCCTGGGGAGCTCGAGATAAACCCGGCCTGTTACACCACTAGGGTGGGTTGATCTAGTTAGGTAGGGATAGATTGGTGGCAATGCTTGGGGAGCCGAGTTAAACCCGGCTTGCTGCACCACATGGGTGGGTCGATCGGATTAGGAGGGGGGGTCGATGGGTAGACATGCCTGGGGAGCTTGGATAAACCCGGCGTGCTACACCACATGGTGTGGGTCGACCTACTCTGGTTGTTTATTGAATGCTGTGAGGTTGTACCTCTGAGTGGTTTGGGCGGGATGTCGCCAGCTTGCGAGACTGGTGGACTAGGGCCGGTCAACCAACAAGTTAAAACCTCGGATCGGCGGTGTATGACTGGTGGATTCTGGTACGCCAAGAAGGTGCCCTGAGTGTACGAAAGGTCTGGTGGATTCTAGCATTTGTGATATCATGTGTTGCTAGCGGGATAAAGAGAATGATATATGATGCTTGATGATACTTGTTGATAGATGATAGCACTGCATATAGGGAAGTAACCACTACCCCGAGTAGGGGGTAGGGTCGTTATAATGGGTCAGCCAAATGCTGACCGTTGCTTTGTTTTCTGTGTTGGCTTGGATGTCTAATTGCAGGTGCTGTGGCATGAAATGCTAGCTTGCTGCTATAGGCCCTTGAAGGCCATGCGAAGGGTTGTGTTTGGATTTCATGTGTGGCCGGCCTGCGTGCCGATGTACGAAATTCTTGATGTGTAAAAGAGGAACCTATAAGGCCATAAGGCCAGGGTGTGTGAGTTGTATACATTCCTGGTGTGAGTTGTATATAAATGTGGTATTTATATATTGGTGGACATTCTGGTTTGAGTTTATGCTAACATAATAAATGCTGCGCTAGAATGTATGAGTTAAGGATACGCATAGATTTTGATTTCCACCCGTAACTCCTTCGTTTGTCTGTGAGATATGGCGTGGGGCCCCGGCCGGACCCACCGTTATATGTCATGTGACAGGTGGGGGCATTACAGACTCAACGCCTAATACTCGACGAACTGAATACCAAGTTAACCTCACTCGACTTAAAGTTGATATTCGATGAATTTGTCGAGATAACTCGACGAATTGAACTTGTTCTAAACCATCACTCAACGCCAAGCTGATATTCATCTACTCAAAGCCTAACACTCGACGAATTTAACTATGCTCATACTGATACTCGCCGAAATTTACTGGGACAATTCTCAGCCTATAGTTGATAACTCTAAGCACTCATAATCGACGATACTTAGATTTACAGCCACTAATTCGACAGATTAATCATACTCCCTTATATAAGACGAAATTTCCTTAAATTTAACTAGCATAAGCTCGAAGGGTTTTGCCTAGGCTAATCAGTCAAATTGGACAAAATTAACATAGATTTGCTGATATACAATAAAAATTAGACTTAAGTCAACTGCCTTGTACTCAACGTGATATCCTAGGCTATCAGCCCTAAACTTGACGTATTAATCTAACCAGATTGATTCCATAATCAACGAGTCTTACTCGGCTATCTCTTACAAAATGGACTAAGTTGATTTGGTTGTAAAACCTAAACCACCAGCAAATCGGCATCAACCGAACCCTACTTTACTCCTAAATTCTAAGGAAAGGAAGATTGCAACAATAGATACACAAAGGAAAAGAAAACTTGGCATGGGGAACGATGTCACCACTTGCCTCGATCTTGCCGAAATTCGGCCGCACAACCACTCCTCTTCACAGATCTGGCCACAAGAACACCTAAACAACAAATCCTCCATCCTAAAAATATGCTTGAAGAGTTCGGTTTTAAAACACAAAAGACACCAAAGCTATAGTCAATCCCGGGTACCAATGAGCAAAAAGCCATGCTCCAATAATGACACCCGTTAATCAAGCATCAAAGTAACACCCTGACATCAAAATATGTCTCTAAAGAATTTAAATAAATCTTGGAAAAATCTGGGGCGTTACATTGGGGACCACTATAATTTTCTGTCTTTTATGATTGTTCTTGTTCTATGCTTATTCTTTTATTATATGCTGTGATTTTGTGATTTATTGTTATTCTGGTCCGAAATCTTTGTGCGTGCAAATAATGCGAAAATTATAATTAAAACAAGGATAAGTTTTAATCTTTATTCACCCCTTTTAGAGAATACTAAGATGATTTAACCAACTATTCACACTTTCACTACTTCAAGATAGAAATCGACACATACGTCGATAGGATATCTATGTAACTTTGACAATAGATTTATTCTATACAGAAGTAAGAAGTCGATGTTACACTTATTTGAAGTCGACGCATCGTCAAGTACATGCCAGAATGGAAAAGTCAGAGATTTATTTCAGGCTAAATTCAATAGACTTTCTTGGGTATTTATTCAAACAATTACCACAATTGGAAGGCAATCTGAAGGAAAGATTTGTCTATCAGATTCAGAGATAATATTATAGATTTTCTTTGAAGAAAATATCAAGATTGATTGAAATATTTTTGGAAGAATATATCATCATTCCTTCTGAAGATATTATGCCAAGAAATGGATAATTCAAAAATGATTAAGAGATTATATAGTTAGAGTATAATAAAGAATAAAAGGAACTAATACATAAAGACTGATAGTCGATTGTTCTTCAGCTTCTTCATCTTCTCAACACTCATTATTCTCTTCCAGTACTAAAACCAACAATCAACTAAAATATTCAGATAAGATCACCTAATCCAAAGCTTATAACCCATACAAATCTTCTATAAAAAAGGGTTCATCATATTGAAGTATCAGAAACACTTAGTTCATAATAGTCCTTAGATTCTTCCTGAGAGGACTCATCTAGAAGAATTCTTCTTCTTAACCTTCTCACAAACTCTTTCTCTTAATTTTGTATTAATAGAGTGAAGAGTTTTTAGAATCCCTCTTCAAAGGATTTAGGTTGTGGTTCTAAGAGTATCTTTGTTAAAAGACTTAGTTGGTAGTGGTTCAAGATCTCCATACCAAAAGATTTAGTTCTTGGTTCTAAGAGTCTCCTTTTCCAAAGACTCTGACACTGGGATAGTGTATTCCTACCAAGGTGGTAGAAGTGTGGATGTACCCAGATTTTGGGGAACGACTATAGCTTTGGTGTCTTTTGTGTTTTATGATTTTTTTTATTACTTTATTTCTGTGATGTATTAATAATATCTGGTTTGAAATCTATGTGAGTGCAAATCCTATGTTAACTGAAATTATTTGAGAAGGTTTTTTAAATCTCTATTCACCCTCCTCTATAGAATTCTCAGAGGATTTCTATAACAATTCACACTTTCAAATGATTCTTCGCCACCTCCACACGAATAGACCCCGGTCCTCCTAAGGCACGTACATACAAAGGTTCTTCGCCATCTCCACATGGATGGGCCCCGGTTCTTCTAAGTCATGAATGAATAAAGGTTCTTCATCACCTCCACACGGATGGACCACAGTCCTCTTAAGGTGCGAACGAACAAAGTTTCTTCACCATCTCCACCTAAACGAACCTTGATCCTCCCGAGGGCGCGGATGAACAAAGGTTCTCTGCTGCCTCCCCCAATAATGAAACGGGCCTCAGTCCCTTCTAAGGTGAAAATAGACAAAGATCCTTTGTCACCTCTAGGAAAACAAGTCACAAATCCTCCATCCGATACCTCCCTAAGAAGGACCCAGAATCCTACTACACTGTCTAATGAGGACATACCTTGGGCCCATCTACACCACCAAGGCAATATGGCAGATGACCCTAGACAGACGACAAGTCCCCCACACAAACGCTCGCCGATAGTAGCCAAAAGTAGCCCATAACCCACAAGGAGTGTAAAGCATGAAGTACTTCAAGCCCACCATAATACTCAAAAGTGTGTTATAGTGTTAGGCCGTGCCCAGCACCGCCATCGTGAATGCAATGCTGAAGTTAGGACCTACCAAGATCTCTTACCTAATGTCAACAACATGGTCTTTAACTTGTAAGACTAACACATAGTCATGCTAAGACACTAATGCTCCTAAAAAGTGCCACAAGAGAAAAATGATTCGCCAAGCAAAGAATCATGTCCCCAAGGAAAAAAAAGGTTAGTTCAAAAATATCTAGGCTCAATGCTTCGCAAATTATGACCCATAAAATTTGGGGGTATTTGATGGGGTTCTCCCTGAATTTTCCGAGTGCTACAACTTTTATGTCGAGAGTGAAACTTGAATCGGATGGGATCTTGCCTAAAAATATGCTTGAAGACCGTCACGCGTACAAAAATGATTTTTTTGATTAATATATTAAAATTTTTGCCCGAATCTTAAAGACAGATGATTATCATCTATTCATCTTCTTCCTCCATCCAACATACAAGATGAGTTCATATTCTCTCCTCCTTTTCTCACTCAATAGACCACCGTTCTTCATGAAATCAAGTCTGTCATCTTCGTACTGAAGAGGGGAAATGATTGAGAAGATTTTTTTGCGGCGAACGATGCCCTGGAATGGAAGTTCTAGTGTGGTAACTTCCTAGAAAACTCTATTAAACTCAATGAAGTCAAGCTCTCTTGAGCCCGATGGCTCTACTAATTTCAGATCTAAAGATCTAGCACCTAGGGAGAGGGGAGGAAGCACATCTGGTTTGGAGCCATAGATCGTATTCTTCTCCTCGATAGCATGATTACATTCAGCTTCTTTCTGAATTCTTCACTAGGCTTGGCCTTTACGAAAAAAATCCTTCTTGAGCGCTAAGGAAAAAGATGAAGAAAGACAAATGGGGGAAGAGGAGAGGTTTTTATTCTAGAAAAGCTTCACGTACAGGCTACCATAGATGAACGCCACTTCCTTTCCTTCACCAATAAATTATCGCCATGTGTCATTCCTCTATTAGCTTTTTAGGCAGTTTCATGTCTTGGAAACGATTGACCATTAATCTTTATCTTCATCAATTAATATTTGCCACGTGTTAGTCATATATACCTTGAAATGAGCAAAGTTAGGTCATGGGATTAAAAGGGGGCCATGCAGCATGACACAACAAAAGAAAAGAATTAAAAAAACCCTGGAACCTTTACTTAATGATGTCATCGAGTACACTTGACGCCTTTATCGAGTGAAGATTCACTCAACATTAGTGTGGAGTACACTCGGTGCACTCGATAATGGCGTCTAGTTCACCCGACGCCCTCGATAATACCATTGAGCGCACTAAATTTCTTGCACAAAATTTTGATAGACTGGCCATCAGGCCAAACCCGTGACTTTGGGCTTTCTCTCCCAAATTTTAGTCAAATTTAACCATGACTCAATCTTGTCCACCGTAAAGTCCTAGGGCTTACCGAGCCTGAGTCACCTCCCATGATACAAAAACACTCACAAGGAGTCTAGCGCAAATCAGGATGTTATAACGTGTTTATACTATTCTAATACTAGGCCAAATAATATATTCATTCATTGTGTAGTATATGTTGGAACCCATGGTTCACATTTCTTTACTTTTGACAATATGAAATCCCAAGCTATATTTGATCATACTTGTGTTTAGTATAATGTATAGGTTTACAGGTATAAAGAACAAGATTTTCAATCTCTATGACCTATGTCGGGGGTTAGATCTACTGTTGGTGCTAGCAACACATGATTAAAGTGAGCGTGTAATGGTGTCTCTTTGTAACCTACTGTCGAGTGCTAGCCCTACCACCCGGCTCTAGCCACCTCGATGACCGTTGAGTCAATTATATCGAGAAGAAACGCTACCGCCGGGCCCTAGACTTACCACACTGCGATAACAAAAAGCGGCGAAAATACTTTAGGATGTTTTCCTAATTTGATAGACATCTAGCAACACCGCATAAAATGACCTACCGCGGGCCATTATCTCTGTCGGCAGCAGTAGCTTATTTATAACGAGACTATAAAAGCGTGTGCTTATTTTTCTGAGGAGAAAAGGAGTAGAATTATAAGCCTAGGGTTTGACCACCTCCTTTGCTATTGCGAACCACCATCTCCATGCAAGGAAAAGCGAAATCTCTCCCTCCCATTTATGATCGAAGAAATCCAAAGAGCGAAGTCTCCAATGATCATCAACAATTGATTGAGCGCAAGAAGAATGACACTTAGAAGCATAGATCGCGCACCATTCTACGTAGGAATTCTTTTTGAGGGAGCAATAATTTCAAACCTCTTTATCTTTATCTTCATTTGTACTTTTTATCTTTTCTAATCATTTTCTGAGTGAGGAAAATCGACCAGTGAGGTCGTCGGAATCTGGGGAGGATTCCATAGGAAATCATCCTGGGAGCACATCTAGATCTGGGAGATCTAGTGGGCTTTAAGACCCTTCCTGGGAGGAAGCTGAAGATCCGACTCGTCAATCTTCTTGGGAAGAAGAGGGAGAGTGAATCAGTCTTGGTTGAGTGTTGTTATAGAAATCAAAAGAAGATTGCCAGTTTCATCACCTCCGATCTCAGGCATCATGAATATCTAGTTGTATTATTGTAAACCTTTTTAGTTTTGAAAAAAATATATTTCTTTTATTTCTTCTTGAATTCGTGGTTGCGTGTGTTGCTAGGGTTCTAAGGGGTGTGCGGAAATTTAGAACTCAAACTTTCACAGGGAAAAGTTATTATGTGACATACCACTACACGGTAGTAGTTTACCTCTCTACGGTAGCTTCCATAATAGGTTTCCCTGCTGCATTTTTTGTGTCCTACCACCACACAGGAGTAGCCTACCGCCGCGTAGGAGTAGCCCAACTTTAAAAATTGTGTTTAGAACTTCATGTTCATCCGAGAACATTGTAAGTAAAAAATTCTCTCTTTGCTGCAACTTCGTTGTCTGTATTATGTGTGCTAAATATTTGTAGATGTAAAATCAAGAAACTAAAACATATTAACTCAAAATTGCATTTAGCAAATAACAATTTAAAAGCAAATATCAATGTAGAATCTACTCTTGTTATGCATAGTTCTCCCACATGCTCTTTAGATAAAAATTCTACGCCTTGTATTAATTGCAATGAACTAAAATAAAAATTCAAGGTTTAAAAAATATTTAAATATTTTAAATGAGCGTAGTAAAAGACTGATTAATGAAAATAGTGTCTTAACCTATAAACTAGAATCATTAAAACTATTGTGCAAAAAATTCCTAATAATAAAAAATCTCTTATGTTTAGTTTATCTTCAAAAAAATATAAGGTATCTACTAGTGTCTCAAATTTCATAAGACATACACCTATTAGATTATTTAATCTATATATAACTTCTCCCAATATTAAAGTAAATGTCAACAAATTTCCTATCAATAATACTGTCAAAGATCACTACTATTATAAGCCTCAACTTAATGATTATGAAAATTTGTCATATAAAAAGAAAATTCAACCGAAATAAGAATGGAGGCCCATCTTTAAAAATGACGTACCTATTTCACTCGAAAGGGCCCAGTCATCATTACCTCCTCATAGATTATCACACTATATTTGGCTACCCGAAGGAACCGTCACTCTTGGTTCCCTTTGGATACCTAAATCTTTTATTTATTAGGTAACTTTAAATTGCATGATGTAGAATCTAATCAGAATAAAATTACTTAATAATCTATTTCACGATGTGCTTAATGTCCCTTTTTAATGTTGTTTTTTTGCTTTTGTTTCTTATTTTTTTAGCCATCATGTCATGGACACTTTACATATATTTTTGCTATATGACTTACACATATTAAGTTTAATGATAAATCAATCCAAGTGAATCTAATTGAATAAAAGTCAACATTTTAAGAAAACTACTTATCCCACTATCCTAGCATCAACTATAATGAAGTCTATCACATCGAATGACTAGTTATCTTTTTTTATCCCCTTAAAATCCATTTCCAGCAAATATCTTATAATGTTATGAGAAACAATTTAAACAATGAATTTCATAAAGGATATTATAAAGACTAATAAATCATTTTCAAGATGGATTTGCAAAGGTGTTATTAGGGTCACAAGCTAAAAATATTGAATGCATATTTTTTTATTTTGCTAATTATGCTACACTAGATGGCCCTTGATATGCACAATCATAATATCAAAAAATTGGAATATTAAAATCTCATAAACCATACTTAGTGCATGAAATTTCAAGTTACTGTTGATATTGTTAGGTGTTAAAAGGTGTCGCCGGCGATAGCTATTATGTCAGAAAAATTCCTATTATGTTCTAAAAGATAATTTTTGAAATATCTTGTATTGTGCTTCACTAATATCTGCATGTATCTCATTCGTGTGTAGACCTTTGAATCAACTATATGTTTACTAATATAAATCAATGAACTAAATCTCATATCTATAGGCCTATGAACATTGAGTTAGGATCCCCATCTCGGGTGCTTGCAAATCAACCATATGTTTGTTAAACCTCATATACCAGTGCTCATGGCCATTCTAACTTATGATTCTAGCATCATCTTTTACTAAAGAAAAACCTCATCGTCATGCTAGTTATATAATGCCATGCTATGCTTAAGTAAATTTGAATGCTATCTATATAATAAATTAGCAAAGCTGAATACAAACATCTCATATACTACGATAATTTATTCTTGTTAACTGATATCCTAAGATCAAATTCTAATTAGTTTTATAGCATAATTCATGTAGTAGTGAAAACTAATCCTAGATCGACTAATTTTGTCACCGTTATGAATTAGAAATCTTATGATGGATAATACAATAATAATATCATACCCTGGTTGGTATATTGTGTTTCTGAGGTAATTCACTAGTGTTTGCTTGTAGGTCTTCCATATATAGACCCTAGAATATATAGTGCACCAATAAACAACAAGTCGCGTAATTTTTATAACATCATTCTAGGTATATAGATTGAAACTTTAATTGAATACATACAATAAGTATCACTTATTAGACTTATGGCATCAATTCAAACTCATAATTCTAGCATTATCATCAATTTAATTCTATTTTTCATGCTAGCTTTCTCATATTGCAAAGATAAAGTAAATTAAAAAAAAAGGTTTGAAATTCATGATATTTATTTAACTGAGTGGTTGAATTCAAATTCTAAATGGATTTAAAATTAACAATCTACAAATTCTATAATAAATCCAAGCAATTATCATGCATTAGTACCATAACGTATATGTGTGTCTATAAGATTAAATGCTTAAGTATGTTCACAATCACTCACCCATTGTTTGTGTCTCAAAATAGCTGGGGTTTAGGGTTGTGTGCATTAGAGATGCTAACTTATAAACCATGTCTTGTCATTAACCGGGGAGGATTCCAGTGGGGCCATGGGAGGCATTGAGGGAAAGAGTGTTAGGTTGAGCGGGTCTCTTTTATATGCATGTGGGAAAGAGTGTTTGGATTTAGAGTGGTGTATGGGATTTTTTGTAAGGTTGATAGCACTTTTGTTTTCACATTTTAATTCTATGTTATGTTAATGTACTCTAAAATCTTCTATTTTTTGGTCAGTCATATAGCTTGTGCACAACAACTACCTAGTGCAATACATTTGGCCTTTCTGGTGGAGAGGGCAGTAGAATTTTATTTCTTACTCGAACAAGTTATAAGTGAAGGGCCTAAGAAATGACATGTGCCCCTAGTACTCTTTTGATCTAATGAAATTCACGCATAGTTTGAATCAAAAAACCAAGTAAAATTAATGAATCATTTTGAGTATACCCAAGGTTGTTGATGTTGGATATCAGGGACATGTCGGTTTAAGTTTTTCATGTCGGTCTTAATATGTCGGGAGATATATCAGGGATATTTCATATATCGGATTTTAATATTTAATTATTTATATATGTAATCATTTATAAATTTAATCCTTTTTAAATTTATATATATTAATATATTGATTATTTGATATTTATTAAACTCCTAAATTTACGAAACTAATATAAACATTTTGTGTTGCACTAGTAATAACGGTAAAACACGTGAAATAAAATAAGAGCAAGCAAAATATTGAGAAGTTATCGATGATAATGAAAGATTAGGAACATTTTGTCCATAATTTAAATATCATGCATAATTAAAGTCCATGACGGACTTGAGCAAAGAAGAAAGCCAGAGAAAGGGATAAAACAACCTAAACATTGATATAAGTTTGGTCTATTATCTATTAGACCATAGACACTAATTAAAATAAATTGAAAAAAATCAGTCGATAAAATGTCGGGATATATCAGGGAATATATCAGTTAATAGCAAAAATATTGGACGATATATTCCAAAAGAAAATTTTGCAAAAAAAATCAGAAACATGTCATTTTGTCCATGAAACCTTCATGTCGGTCCATATATCGGCCATGTCGGAGGATATCCACAACAGTGTGTATACCATAAGCCTAATCTAAAAGTACCAATACGATATCTAAAAATTTGCTAACTACTTTTAAATGTGATTCTTTGAGATTAGCTTAAAATCTAGCACATAAACAAAAGACCAATGATATATCAGGTATATATGCAGTCAAGTACAATAAAAATCTTATCATAACTCTATATAATGTTTGATCAATAGATATACTGGCTTCATCTTTTTCTAACATTTGTGAGGCACTTGATAACTTCTCACAAAGAAGTTATCTTATTCCATAATTTTAATATTTTGATTAAAAATATGTGACAAATATGATCAAAATGTATTAAATAAGAGTAAACTATGTTTTGTTTAAGAAGGGTTAATATCGTCACTTTTCATATGTTTTTGTTGCAAAAATGCCGAAGCATCCACCTTAAAGGGTTAAAGTTGTGCATATTTAAAGTACAGGGAAAACGTTGCAGCTTAGTTGTGACAGATTATTTGTTGATTAGTGAAGAAAAGAAGTGCAGGAAAATATGTTGCAACATTTTTCCACAGTTCAGAAAACTATGTTACAACATTGAGGCTGGAATAAGTTTTTAAAATTCGAAAATATTCAAACTTGGGCAGTTACAACAGTAAGGAGAGGCATCTATTCTGCAATTAAAAGATTCCGAAAGGGGAAGCACATCCATAAATGGGCAAAAGAGAGGGAAATCATTATCTTTTCATCAATTTTCAAGGAGAGGAACTAGGGTTTTGAAGAAGAGGAGGAGCCTCAGCGACTCTCCATCAAAGAGAGGATTTGTGAAATTCTGAGTACAATTTCATACAGCATTTAGATCTTTAAACATCATGTCTTGTAAGATCTCTCTAATCTTGTCGTGTAATTCTAGAATTATAAACTAATCTCCTAGGTTTTGTATTTTGAGAGTACTTTATTATTTTGATGTGATCTCTATTTTTATCTCTATTTTCATTCTCTACTCCGCTTCAAGATTCAAGATATGAGACACGTGAGTTTATGGATAAAGATTATCTTACTATGCTTTGAGATTCGAGATATGAGTTGCATAAATTTCTAACCAAAGATTTTGGTTCCTTTTACTGCACTTCGAGATTTGAGAGAGGAGATGCATAAGTGTAACATCAACTTAATATAACATATAAGGGAGGACGAGACTTCACCTGTATGTTAGCAACTTTGTTTTTTATTTTTATTAATAGTTTTCATTTCGCCCGAGTTAGAGATGATAAGGGAAATGAAGGATATATTTATTTTTGATATCGAGAGATACAGATTTTTGCTTTAAAATAATTACAGGATAGCACACCATACTCTCTCAAAAATATCTTTTAATGATCCATCACAATAGACTTAGGAAATCAAAATACAAAATGGTTCTCTCATAATTGATAAATTGTATTTTTAGGTAGTTGTCGTTAATTTTCTTTAGAGTATTAATTTGTTTTAAAAATCACTCAAATTAATTCATTTGGATTTAAATAAAAGGTTAGCTAGTATTTGCAAGCATTGAATTAATCACTTCTCCATGAGAATGATATTTTACTCACTTTATATTACTTGAACCGACATATGCACTTGTGTAATTTACAAATCTGTTTTAGAAGTATCAAGTTTTTGGTGTCGTTATCAGGGAGGTGCAACTAAAATAGTGTTCTATTTGCTACAATATTAGTAATCTTTAGTATTTGGAGCACAAGTTTTTATTTCTATTTTTATTTTATTTTGTTTTACTATTATTTGTTGTTATGTTAGTGCATGTCCCAATATCGATCTCCTGAATTGCTACCTTTGAACTTAGAAATTGAACGAATGTGTAGGCAAAATTGAAAAGCCAATCGGTTAGAACATAATAGCTCTTCATTTATGGATCCTAATTATTAAAACACTAACAATGAAAATCATCAGGATGGTCAGGATCAAGATGGTCAGGTAGATCAAAATAGTCAACCTTTTAAAATTAGAAGGGCTTGTAGTGAATATTACATGCCCTTTAGGGGAGGACTGCAATTTAGAATCACTAAGCCTGTCATTGAGGCCAACAACTTTAACATTGACTTCATAGTTATGCAACTTGTTCAACACAATAAATTTGGTATACTTAGTCGTGAAGATCCCAATTCTCATTTATGGAGCTTCATAGATATATGTGACACTTTAAAAATTAATGGCGTATCAGACGATGTAATCAAACACCATTTGTTCCCATTCTCTTTGGAAGGAAGAGCAAATGACTGGCTCAATTCCCTTCCTAATGGCGGCCTTACCACTAGAATACAAGTGGTAGAGAAATTCATAGCTAAATATTTTTCACCTTTCAAAACTACTAAATTACTGCATGATATAACTACATTTATACAAGGGGATGGGGAAACACTTTACGATGCGTAGGAAAGATTTAAAGAACTATTGTGGAAGTGTCCTCGCCATGGCTTATCCATTGATCAACATGCGTGGACATTCTATAATGGCCTCCATACATGTAATATGATTTAAGTAGATTAAGCTACATGATGATCTCTTATGAAGAAATACCCTGAGGATGCTTATGTTATTCTCGAAGACTTATCATCCTATAACTATCAATCATTCGAGCGACAAGGATCTTATTCTTCTACAGGTGGCTTATATCAATTAGACTTGTTAACTTCTTTTGTCACACTAAAAACTGTGCAAATTAAATCTATGAAAAAGAGGTTGAATGCACTAACTTTTGAAAGTATTTAATTCAAGGATAGCTAAATCACCTAGAGGGGGGGGGGGATGAATAGGTTATTTGTCTCTTTGAGACTATCTTTTGTTATCTTTAAAATTCTTTGTTGTTTTCTTTTATCTTTGAGCTTAGGGTAATCTAGAGCTTGTCCTTAGCATCTGTAAATAAGAAAGAAAAACAACCACAGAAAAGCACACAAAGATTTATAGTGGTTCCCCAATTGGGTACATCCACTTTCCCTCCCACCTATCCAACTAACTTGTTGGACTAGGCACAAACTACTCCAAACTGCTCCTAAGAGCTTACACCTCAGATCTTGCAGGATCTCCAAGTCTCCTCCAAGACTCTCTTCTCAGCCACAAAGGCCTACACTCAGTGGTCAGCAGACCACCTACCTCAGGCTGTTAACCCCTACCCTCAGGCTGGGAGGACAGCCCTACCTCAGATCCATAAGGGATCCTACCTCATAGCTCTGTAGTGCTCCTACACTCAGTGACCCGCAAGCCACCTATCTCAGCCTTATCTCTAAGGCCTACAGCTCAGGCTTTTCAGCCCTACAACTTCAGGCACAAGGCCCTGCTCTCAGAGTACTGCAGAACTCCTACAACTCAGTACCCCTCCAGGAACCTACAGCTCAGTGATACACTTGTCACCTACCTCAGGCACAAAGGCCCTACACTAAGAGTGCAACACTCTCCTACCTCAGGAAATTAAGCCCTACATCTCAAATCCACACTAGAATCCCACCTCAGTACCCAAGCGGGGCACCTACAGCTCAGTGACTAATTAGTCACCTACCACTCAGGCACAAAGTGCCCTATAGCTCAGATTCAGATAAACTAAATCCTACAGGATGAAAAGGGGTTTGGTGGTAATGCTTGGCATAAGAGATGTTTCTCAGTGTCAAGCTTTCTGACTGAGGTAAACACAGTCTAACTAATGACTACAAGAAATTAATTCCGGAGTCTACCTTCACTGAACTAAGATATACTTAGTCCTAACTTCTTCCACGACAACAAGTAATTACTTGTGCTGGAAGATACTTGCAGTGCAATGTTCTGCCACTACTTGGACTGAGACTAAAGCTCAGCCCTAACTATTTCTTCACAGCACTAGGAATTTTCCTTCTAGTCAGTGAAGTAACTGCAGCTAACTGTTGTTAACTACTGCTACCTTAGCTGTGGAAATCACAGCTCAACCTTGCAAACTTAAATAGTTCTACCTCTTGCTCCTTCCCTGGACTGAGGTGATTCATCCCTAGCTTTGAATCCAGAGGAATAGTCCCTTGAGTCCTCTTCAGCTCTTCTAGCTTTCTTCTCTTCACAGCTTCGAGATTAAGATATTCAGGTGCTTGAGTTGCTAGAACTGTGAAGAACCTACAGCAAGGGTCAGCCCTTGGCTGCTACCTTTTCCCTCAGATAAAATACTCTGAACTTGCTTGTTGGTGCAGATGAGAATGGCACCAACTATCTTATTGTTGAAGATCTTGATCAACAACTAACTTGCTCTCTGTCTTCCAGACCGAGCTTCCAGTTCTTCAGCTCCACAACAATGTCGAAGAAGAAGAACTCACTTTCTTTTTTTCTTACTGTCCGAAAAATCACTTCTCTTTTCTCTGTACGCCTCTTTCTTTTATTGATTCTTGACCCAACAGCTCTTTAGCAGTGGGCCCCACATCATTAATGACCTGCAGCAATCTTACTTTAACGCTAACTACCATACAGAAGGTCTGCGACAACATTGGTCGCGTACAGTAGCCATCCCGCCACTTATTTGAATTTTGTTGACTTGTTGACATCATCCGCTGTGGACTTAGTAAAAAATCAAACTGTTGGATCTTACGATGCCCTTTGAGGGGGGTGAATAAGGGTTCTTTAAATTTTTCTTAAATTCAGACAAATTTGCTTGATGAATAAAAACAATATAATTAAAGAATGAAAATGTATACTAACAAAAACAATAATGATATATTTCAAAAGTGATAAATTGAATACAAAGTATCTCTATAGAGCTAGCGACAAAGGCTCATGAAACAAATAATGTACTTGTGTTTTCGCATGTTCTTCTACCAAGAACCGACAGGCAAAAGCATATCTCTTCCTAGATCTTACTACTAGCCTCCCACTAGATATAATCACGATCTAGATGCTGCATACAATGCAACAATTTCTCCCTAAGCCGTACAAGGACTTGGATGCCACTCACAAGGCGGCGATTCTCTCCTAAGCCACACAAGGACCTAGACGCCATGCACAAGGTAGCGATTTCCCCTCTTGATTACAATGAGAAAATAACATAAACAAGAACAAAATAAATTGAACACTTTAGGCTAGTCAGTCCCATCAAACAATGCGCTGAATATGCCGACGAATCCTTACTAGAGTTACTTCGAATGCTGCGAACGTGCCATCAATCTTCCGCGCTTTTGCCTTCTTGAGAGTATGGAGTATCTCTGAGATCTAGAGCTCTCTGAATCGTCTTTACAGAAAAGTACACTCCAGGTAATCAAATTCATTATTTCCACGAGAAATTGAATGGCTTTTATACTATGGCGATATCGCCCAGCGTATATTGGGTATCGCCACCTAGCGATATCGGTAACTGCTGCCACGTGTCCCACGAACTCCTCATTTTCACATCGCAGATACGTCGAGCGTCGAACATGCAATATCTCCTGGCGATACGAGATATCGCTGTCTGGCGATAGCGATGTAACGTAGCCACTTCGCCCACGAGTTTCATCGAGCGTCGAACGAAAATGCATCGAGTTGTGCTATCTCTTATCGGCGTTACTCAATACCACCTGGCGATATCTCCTGCACTCAGTTCTGATCTGATTCATCACCCAAAAGACATTAGAGATAGACCTGTGATATCTGCACACGAAAAATACCCAAAAATCAAATACAAACAAGATTTGTTATTAGCAAACCAGGAAGCGTGGAATGCATGCTCCAACAATATCCCCCTTTTTATAATAACAAATCCATTAAGATAGAAATCATGAATGTTATAGCGTCCACCCAATCTGAGTATCAAGACGAAGCATGTGTATGTGCACAAATTGCTCTTGGATGAAACACTCCTCCTACATGTGATCTCCCCCTAAATTGAAGCATAGTGAACTTTTCCGTGGTTAATATAATGATTATGAGTGTATATGAATGATTTCCTTTGAAAATTCTCCCCCTTTGGTACTTTCAAAAGATAGAGCAGAATGGGGCAGAAGCTATAGAAGGAAAAACACAAAGGAGAAACTCTAGATAAGATAGGTGAGCAATGTATAGTAAAGAAAGAAATGAGTAAACACTAACATTGGCAATGTTCAGCCAGCTATATCACAAATACATACACTAGTGAATACTATTTCTGTTAAAAAGTTTCAGTCCAATGCTCATAAGAAGAACTTTTAGAGAAGATAATGTTATGTACATGTGATATGATGTCTGAAACACTTATGCAGACTCTTACAAATACATGGACATGGGGAGTGTTAAAAAAACAACATAACATAGAGTTGGACATGCGGAGCTATACTCGTACCCAAGAGTTCAGAGCACACAACAAAGAAATTATCCAGTTAAAGATTTTCACAAGACACTTTACAATTCTTTCCAAGGTGCTCAACCTCACAATGCTTATTAAGACTTATCAAGAGGGTAAGTAGTGCTTGGTGGAGGTTCCTTGTCAGCCCTTTATTATTTGTTTGTTTGTTTTTGTTCTGTGTGAAACATATCACTAAAGATGTGCACTTTTGGGATCATATAATTTTTATCACATTTTTTGTTTGGCTGGACAAAGGAGTCCGAATTCACTTGTGAGAGCATACAGGAGAATTCAATATTAGTGGTGCACTGTATAAACTGGATAAAGCATTAGCAGGAACATACAACACTAGCAGTTATGGTAGAACATTCGAAATTCACACATGTAGTAAGGTCAATGAATATGAAGATTTGCACAACCGTGAGTGAAAGAACATTATCATAACTAAAGATTTCTCATACTTAGAGGCATGCAAAAACAATTTCACGAGTTTAAGAACACTAGCACTTAAGTATGTAGAACATATATAATAATGTTGAACTATGGAACCAAGTTATGAGGAACTCAAAAAAAAAACATTACACCATGCCTGAATCTGAGTAACGGAGAAAAATTGGTGGAATAGTGAATTATCACTGTCGTCGGGCGATACCGGGTATCGCCTATTGGTGATAGTGTGAAAAATATAAAACCAATGGCATGAAGTCAAGGGCATCAAATCTAGTAGTTTTTCCTGAAGGCAGGTCGCGGAACTCGAAGCAGTCGGCGGTGAAAACCTAAGACCAAAGTAAGGAACTTTGATTTTTGCCTTCATGCTTTAGATTTTTGTGGACTTAAGTGTTTGTATAGTGAAGCATGGAACCCTAGATGAGAAATTTCCAAGTTTTGAAGTAAGATCGACCATGAGAAATTGTCTTTGTGTTGGTGAAAAATGTGCATATATTGAGGGATCTAAGTGTTTGTGAATTTGTTTTGTTAAAAACAATTTTCAGATCTGGTAGTTTGGATGAGATAAAAACCAGATATGGAGTCGGAAATGGAGGAAGACCATTTTCTGGTATCACCCGATGACTGTGGGTGTCACCGGATGGCAATACGAAAAAAAACGATTCTGTTTGTTTATTAAAAAATATTTTTATTTGTCGTAATGGCTTCCAGTTTCAAAGCCAGTAGAAGCACAGGAAGTGATTCATATTCTTCATATCAAACATTTCTAGGAATTGAAAATGCTAACATAGGGATCGGACGGGTGATCGAATTTGACCCTGCCCGTCATGCACACATCCACGACCTGTTAGCAATTTCGGGAATAATGTCTATTATTATTCCAGATACATTTCCCTCTGTGCTAATTAGAGAGTTCTATAATTATCTCAAAGATCCGCGGTTCACGGAACTGAATGGTGGAGTACGATCTAAGATACAAGGACAAGCAGTAGAGATAACCCACTACGACCTTAGAGAAGAGTTTGAGTTAATAGAGCATGAAAATACCTTAGATGTAGTAGAGAACTATCGGAAGGATAGAGATTGGACACTATTGAATTTAGTTTTGCAAGGAAATTCCACCAAAACACTTATTCAATCTACGACCACGCTCACTGAGAATGCACGACTAGTGCAAGACATATTGAGGCACACCATCTTACTCAAATTCGGTGATACACGGAAGATAACGGCTCAACTGAGTTATGTTAAGTACATGATTTTGGAGCGGGAGCCATTTAACATGACAGACTTTATCCTTTCAATAATACGCTATGTATTTAGTTTAAAGAGTCCTAATTGGAAGAAACTAAATACACTACCACTTGAAGTCGTCATCCAATGTATTTTTTTATAAGAAATACACTTGGATAGACCCGGATTTGTACTTTAACGATTGTATTCCATACATATTTTGGACGAGTGGAACACCTTCCATCGGCTGACCAACACGAGGTGGGTCATCAAGGAGTAGTGAACCTGTGTCCATTATCCATAACCCGCCAATTCCAAGAGGTGGATCGTTGCAAGAAGGGTTGGACGACTTGCGAGAGTCGTTCGAAGAACACATAAGGGAAGTGAAGAAGAACTTTTTGAGAGTTCAGAAATTTTTTAAATTTCTGACTAAAAGCCTCAAGTTGAAGCCTACTCCATTAGAGATGGCAGAATGGGAGAATCCGGTCATGGAGCCTCCCCATACATCTACTTGCCGAGCACGCCGGACGAGGAACAGTGAGCACAGTTCAGCTGATGATCAAGGGGAGACAAGTGCAGGTGACAGTAGAAATTTCTAAAGATTTTCGGGATGACTGGACAAGTTAACGCTATCGCCTGACGATAGTCACTATCACCGGCGACAATGAAGTTTCTTAATTTTTAAAAAAATTGTGTTGTAACATTATGTGGGACTTAGTATGTGTTGTTGTGCTACTGTAATAATATGAGACTTAGTATGTGATGTTCACATTTATGGTTTATGTATTTTTATTTTGGTTTAATTTCAATATTCTTAGTAATTTAAGTGTTTTCATATTTTTCTTGCTATGGTGATTCATTAGTTTGAAATGTCTAGGAATCCTAGTTCTAATCTTAACAATGAAAACGGGAATCTGGAAGTGGTTTCGTGAAAATATCTGTAAGCAGTTAATTAGTGCTTATAAATTTGACTTTGATCGTATTTTGTTTTATGTGGTCTCGTATGAAATGGTGGCGTACGTCAATGTGTTTGGACCTAGAATGATGAACTGGATTATATGTTAAGTCAATTGCACTTTTATTATCACACTTTAATTCAGTTGTTTCATGAATAATTCCAAAGTCTTCTAAAGTTTGCTTCATCCACAGAGCTTGTGCACAACAACTGCCTAGTGTCATATACTCGGCCTCAGTGGTGGATAAGGCAACAGAATTCCGTTTCCTACTTGACCATGAAATTAGCGAAGGGCCAAGTAACTGACAGGTGTCACTGGTGCTTTTACGATCTAATGAACAGCCAGCATAATTAGAATCAGAAAAGCCATGTAATATAAAGGTATCGTTGTGAGGATACCACAAACCTAACTTAGATGTGCCAATAAGATATCTAAAAATACATTTAACTGCTTTTAAATGAGACTCTTTGGGATTAGCATGAAGTCTAGCACATAAACATACAGAGAACATAATGTCAAGTCTAGAAGCAGTCAAATACAACAGTGATCCTATCATTCCTCTATATAGTGTTTGATCTATGGATATTCCACTTTCATCCTTTCCTAATTTTAATGAGACACTCATGGGGGTATTTGCTTGTTTTATATTTTCAAACCCAAATCTTTTTAAAATATCATGAATATATTTAGATTGACAAATAAAAATTTCACCATGCTTTTGAGTAATTTGAAAGCCAAGAAAATAAGTGAGTTCTCCTACCTTGCTCATTTCAAATTCATTCTCCATAATTTCTATAACACAATCACATAATTTTTCATTTGTGGATCCAAAAATAATGTCATCAACATATATTTGTAAAACTATAAGATCATCATTAATATGTTTTAAAAATAGAGTACAATCAACACTACCTATTTTGTAATCATTCTTTAATAAATAAATAGTCAATCTATCATACCATGCTCGGGGTGCTTGTTTCAAACCATAAATGGCTTTTTCTAATTTAAAAACATGATCAGGAATTCTAACATCAACAAAGCCTGGAGGTTATTCTACATAAATCTCCTCCCTAATATACCCGTTAAGAAAAGCAGTTTTAACATCCATTTGAAATAGTTTAAACCTTTTAAAACTAGAAAATGCAAGAAATATTCTAACTGCTTCTAAACATGCTACGGGTGCAAAGGTTTCATCAAAATTTATTCCTTCTATTTGTGAATAACCTTTTGCTATGAGTCTAGCTTTGTTCCTAGTGACCCTAGATTCACTATCTAGTTTATTTTTAAAAATCCACTATCCCCTACAACAGGATGATTTGATGGTCTTTCTACTAACTTCCAAACCTTATTGCATTCAAATTGATTAAACTCGTCATTTATAGCAAAAAACAAGAATTATCATTTAAAATAGCTTCCACACTTTTAGGTTCTATATCAGAAATAAAGCACATATTAGAGAATAACTCACGTACGGATGAACGAGTACTTACCCCTCTTGACAGTTCTACAATAACCAAATATTGGGAATGATCTTTTGAGAATCTTAGTTTGCTTGGAGGCACATATTCTTGCTCTTATTCTTCTTCTTCTTGTTTGACTCCTTTTTCTTTATCTTTGTCTTCAAGGATTTCATCATCATCCAACCTTTATAGAGGGGAGAACTCTTCGTCTTTACCTGTTTTATTAGCTTCTACACAAGGGAAAAACTCATCAAATTTAACATGTACAGATTCTTCAACCATTTTATTCCTTTTGTTGTAAACTCTATAAGCTTTGCTCGTTGAAGAATAGCCAATAAAAATGCCTTCATCACACTTTTCATCAAATTTGCCTAAATTATCCTTAGTGTTCAAAACAAAACATTTATAACCAAAAACTTTAAAATAAGACACATTTGGTTTCTTTTGAAAATATAACTCTTCAGGTGTTAATTTTAAGGGAGGTCGAAGCATAACACGATTAATAACATAATAAGCAGTACTAACAGTTTCGGCCAAAAATGATCTGGGTAATTTGTATTCAGATAGCATAGTGCGAGCTAGTTCTTACAAAGTTCTATTTTTCCTCTCTACCACATCATTTTGTTGAGGTGTGCGAGGAGCGGAAAATTCATGTTTAATTCCTAACTCATTGTAAAAAGAAACAAATTTTTCATTATCAAATTCACCTCCATGATCTGAACGAATGCATTTTATTTTTAACTCTAGTTCATTTTGAACACGTATACATAATTTGGAAAATTCTAAAAACGCATCAGATTTAGACGTTAAAAAAATTGTCCAACTTAATCGAGAATAATCATCAATCAGAACAAAAGTGTATTTTCTACCACCTAGACTTAGTGCATTAACAGGACAAAACAAATCCATAAGTATCAATTCTAAAGGGCTAGTGGTGGAAACGACATTTTTGCTTTTAAATGAAAACTTTGAAAATTTTCCTTTTTGACATGGTGAACATAAAGACGATAAATTTCCATGCAAAAAAGGTAAACCTTTAACAAGTTTGTTTTGAGACAATTTTATAATTAGCTTGGAACTAGAATGTCCAAGACGTCTATGCCACAAATCTAACTCCTCATTTTTGGATATAAAACACTTTAATGAAGAATGTGACAAATCATTAAATCTAATAATGTAGACATTTTAAAACCTAATAGCAGTAATAATAGTCTCATTTGTTTTGGAGTTAATAATTTTGCATAAGTTTGAAGACAAGTCAAATAAGACATTTAAGCCAACATCACATAACTGACTTATAGAGATTAAATTATGCTTCAAACCTTTAACATACAAAACATTTGAGATACTAAATGATTTGTTACCTACTACTCCAATGACGATGATTTTTCATTTTCCACTGTCACCAAAAGTAACTACTCCTCCTTTCTTCATCTCTAGGCTAAGGAACTTCGATTTATTGCCCGTCATGTGCTTGGAAAACCCTGAGTCCATGTACCACACGTCTTCTTTGTCCTTAGCCTACCAACACACCTAGAAAGAGGATGAGAGTAAAGATCCGGTTACCCAAGTGGTTCATCCCATATAATAAGTGAAAGGCTTAGGTACCCAGATTTGTTTAACAGAATAGTGTCCCGTCTTCTTACAAGTGTGTGTTGTGTGACCAAACTTATTACATTTGACACACTTAATGAAAGAAGTCGACAGGTTTTTTAAAATAAATTTTGACCTTTTGCTGGAAGCTACAAGGACAGTAGTTTATTATTTTTAATTTGGGAAAAAGAATTTTTGGACTTTTTCTTATCGCCGGCGACTGTGGATGTCGCGGGGCGATAGTGTTCGGGTGAGTATCCAAGTACGAATTTTTCAGAACCATGGTACTGGTTTGCCAAAATCATATTTAGTGATTTTTGGCCCACTCCAAATTTCTTAGTGGCCATTTCTAAATCACGGACTTATCCCCTTAATACATTATTTTCGGCAACAATGGTGTCGCATCGGTTTGCGAAGGACTTTCTGCTGCCTTCCACTTGAGATTAAGAAAACTTTAGAGATCTCTCTAAGGCCTCTTTCTCTCTTGTAAGAGTTTCAACCCGAGTCTGAGTCTTAGAGAGATATTTCTCAAGCTCTAGTATCTTTGTCAAGGAGGGACAATCATCTTGACATGTCGCTTTCTCCTTTCCAAGTACTTTTACTTCATTTTTTAATTTTTTATTTTCTTTTACTAACAATTTATTTTCAGATTTAATCATTTGAATTTCATCCAGTTTTTTATCTAAATATTTGCAGGTTCTCAAAAATTCAGAATATAAATCATCATAAGTTTCAGGATTTACCTCAATGTCGCTCAGGACACTGCTTCCTTCATCATGTGATGAAACGCTCTTTCCCATCAAGCATATGTTGGCCTCCTCTTCAGTTTCTGATCCTGAACTGCTTGATCCCTCAGAAGTGGCTTCATCCCATGTTTCTGCCTTTAGAACTTTCTTCTTATCTTTCTTTCTGTACCGCTTCTCCTTCAGCTCTTTCAGATACTTTGGGCACTTGCTCTTTATGTGAACAATTATCCTTCAATGATAGCACTCAGGTGGTGGTCTATCTTTGTCATCCTCTCCATCAGCTTGGGCTTTTCCTTTCCTATTTTCAGATTCTTGCTTCTTGAAAAATTTCCTGAAAGAATTTCTTCTTTCAGGATTTCTCATGAATTTCCTGAATTTCTTCACAAATATGTTTTCTTCATCTCCATCATCACTTTCATCGGACTCGCTTTCCTCTTCCTTCTTGGACTTCAATGCCAAAGCTTTCTTTCTTGGCTCCAGGCTATACTCTTGTTGTTGAATCCTCAACTCTACTTCATGGGTTTTTAAGTTGCCTATTAGATTCTTAATTTGGAGAGACTTTAGATCGTGTGACTCCGAGATGGCAGTCACTTTTGGATTAAACTTTGGGGGAAGCGATCTAAGTATTTTTCTCATCAAATCTCCATTTGAGAAATTCTTCCCTAGAATCCTTGAGTCGTTCACTATTTTGCTGAACCTTATGTACGTGGAGTCTACATCCTCATCAACGTCCATTTTGAACTTCTCAATCTCTTATTCTAACTAGAAAAGCTTTGAGTCCTTTACCTGTGATGTACCTTCATGAGTAACTTCAAGAAGATTCCATATAACATATGTAGTATCACATGCACAAACACGATTAAATTTAGTGCTATCTAATGCACAAAATAAGGCGTTCATTGCATTAGCGTTATTTTTACAGCGAAGCTTATCGGCTTCATCCCATTTATCCTTGGGTTTTTCCATTGAGACACTTCCTACTACAATTATAGGAGCAATGTAGTATGTTTCTACCATGCCCCAAACATCGATGTCTAGTGCTGTTAGAAAGCATCACATTCGAGCTTTCCAATAGTTGTAGTCAGTGCCCGTGAATAAGGGAGGTCTACTTATACCTTGCCCCTTAGAAAATGCGTGAATGTTCTGCACCATTATTCCCTGTGGTGCAACCGATTTTGGAGTAACCTGCCTCTGATACCAAGTGTTTAATCTTACGGCGCCCTTAGAGGGGGGGGGGCGTGAATAAGGGTTCTTTAAATTTTTCTTAAATTCAGACAAATTTTCTTGATGAATAAAAACAATATAATTAAAGAATGAAAATGTATACTAGCAAAAATAATAATGATATATTTCAAAAGTGATAAATTGAACACAAAGTATCTCTATAGAGCTAGAGACAAAGGCTCGTGAAACAAATAATTTACTTGTGTTTTTGCCGGTTCTTCTACCAAGAACCGGCAGGCTAAAGCGTATCTCTTCCTAGATCTTGCTACTATCCTCCTCTAGATCTAATCACGATCTAGATGTTGTACACAAGGCAACGATTTCTCCCTAAGCCGCACAAGAACTTGGACGCCACTCACAAGGCGGCGATTCTCTTCTAAGCCACACATGGACCTAGACGTCACGCACAAGGCGTCGATTTACCCTCTCGATTAAAATGAGAAAATAATAGAAACAAGAAAAAAATAAATTGAATACTTTAGGCTAGACACTCCCTTCAAACAATGCGCTGAAGATGCCGACGAATCCTTGCTAGAGTTGCTTCGAATGCTGGGAATGTGTTGTCAATCTTCCGCGCTTTGGATTTCTTAAGAGTATGGAGTATCTCTGAGATCTGGAGCTCTCTGAATTGTCTTTGCAGGAAAGTACACTCCAGGTAATCAAATTCTTTATTTCAATAAGAAATTGAATGGCTTTTATACTATGGCGATATCGCCTGGAGATACAGGGTATCGCCACCTAGTGATACTGGATATTGCCACCTGGCGATATCGGTAACTACTGCCACGTGTCCGACAAACTCCTCATTTTCGCATTGCGGATACGTCGAGCGTCGAACGTGTACTATCGCCTGGTGATACGAGATATCACCGTCTAGCGATAGCGATGTAACGGATGTCACGTCGCCCATGAGTTTCGTAGAGCGTCGAATGAAAATGCATCGAGTGGCGCTATCGCCTCACAGCTCTACTCAATATTACCTGGAAATATCTCCTGCGCTCAGTTATTGTTAACCCAGAAATCGGCGATCCTACCCAAGGTAGCCAGCTGGCTAGTCGCGACCCTTAGGTTCTCCCTTGCGATCGCGACAAGTCCCCGCGTAGGCGGGCAGTTTTCCCTGTCCGCCTAAGGTTTCCTAGCAACCGCGTGCCCTGCGGGACGGCGGCCTATTCCCATAGTTCACCCTCGCGGGACATGCGGAAAGGTCCGCTAAATCGTGCAGTGCTTTTCCTTACAGGAGTTCACCAACAGCACCACCAGGAGCGACCTCCTAGTAAGCCCAAGGGGCGGCGGTCTCCTGCCGCCGTCCGTCGAGGCCGCCCACCAGGGGCGACCTTCCTGCTTCCCGAGAGGCGGCGGCCTCCTGCCGCCGTCCGTCGAGGCCACTCACCCGGGGCGGCCTCTGCCCGCCAGCAGGGCGGACTCCCCCTGGAGTCCGCCCAGGCCGCCCGCTAGGGGGCGGCCCCGGCATCCAGCCGGGCCGACTCCCCCTGGAGTCCGCCCAGGATGCCCGCGAGGGGGCGGCCCGGCCCGCCGGGCGGACTCCCCCTGGAATCCGCCCAGGCCGCCCGCTAGTGGGCGGCCCCCGCATCCAGCCGGGCGAACTCCCCCTGGAGTCCGCCCTCGCGGGCGGCCCGGCCCGCCGGGCGGACTCCCCCTGGAGTCCGCCCAGGCCGCCCACTAGGGGGCGGCCCCGGCATCCAGCCGGGCGGATTCCCCTGGAGTCCGCCCAGGCCGCCCGCGAGGGGGCGGCCCGGCCCGCCGGGCGGACTCCCCCTGGAGTCCGCCCAGGCCGCCAGCTAGGGGGCGGCCCCAGCATCCAGCCGGGCGGACTCCCCCTGGAGTCCACCCAGGCTGCCCGCAAGGGGGCGGCCCGGCCCGCCGGGCGGACTCCCCCTGGAGTCCGCCCAGGCCGCCCGCTAGGGGGCGGCCCCGGCATCTGCCGGGCGGACTCCACCCGGAGTCCGCCCAGGCCGCCCGCTAGGGGGCGGCCCCTGCATCCGCCGGGCGGACTCCACCCGGAGTCCTCCCAGGCCGCCCGCTAGGGGGCGGCCCCGGCATCCGCCGGGCGGACTCCACCCGGAGTCCGCCCAGGCCGCCCGCTAGGGGGCGGCCCCGGCATCCGTCGGGCGGACTCCACCCGGAGTCCGCCCAGGCCGCCCGTTAGGGGGCGGCCCCAGCGTCCAGCCGGGCGGACTCCCCCTGGAGTCCGCCCAGGCCGCCCGCTAGGGGGCGGCCTCCGGCTTGCCGGGCGTACTCCCCCTGGAGTCCGCCCAGGTCGCCCGCTAGGGGGCGACCTCCAGTTCTCTACAGGGGGATCCGCTTGCTTCATCGCTCAATAATGGCGGACGCAAATTCTCAGTCCGCGGAGTCCGCGCAGGTCGTCATGTTGATGTCACTGGGCCCCGCTTCTTCAAGAACTTCCCTGGGCCTATAAATACCCCCTGAAGCCTCTCATTCAGGGATCCTGGAGGTGGGGACAAGTCTCGCCAGCAGCCCCTGCGTACTCCATTTTCCAGTCCGTGCAGTCCGTCATCACCTTTCCAGCAAGCTCTGTGGACTCAGTTTCCTGTCCGCACAGCCCTCCACAGCTCTTCAGCAGCTTGCCAGCAGACTCTGCAGACTCAGTTTCCCAGTCCTCCAGCAGCTGGCAGACTCTTTTACTTAGTCTCTGGCAGCTTCTCCTCTCTGCTTTCTGGCACTTTCTTCTCCTCTAGCCGCCAGCTTCTCCTTGTACCCCTTTAATGATTTTGTTGTGAACGTGTACTTGTAAGCTTGTAATCTCTAGCTATTAATCAAAGGAAAGCCCGTCGCAGGAGTGGCATTTAGGCCGCGACGGGCGAAGTGTGTTGTTGCCGCTGCTAGCGGACCCCCTCTCCTCTGTTCAGCAAGTCTTGCTCCTCTGCTCAGCAAGCCTTGCTCCTTTGCTCAGCAAACCTTGCTCAGCTCGGCAAGCCTTGCACTCAGCTCAGCTCTCCTCGGCTTCCAACCTGCAAGTGCAACCGTTGCGATTACTGTCTGCTCGACCGCTCCTGGTCTCCCTCCTCTTCCTCTCTTGATCAACCCTCTCAGTTGATCAAGGCTCGCCTCTTCTCTCAAGCCTCTCCCTTACCTCCGCAACCTTCTCATTCCTCCTCACCTAGCCTGTGAGGCCCAAACACCCCCTCGGTGATAGCTGTGCCCCCGGTGCCGTTTTCGCGCATCAACAGTTATGATCTGATTCATCACCCAAAAGACATTAGAGATAGACCTGTGATATCTGCACACCAAAACACCCAAAAATCAAATACAAACAAGATTTATTATTAGCAAACCAGGAAGCGTGGAATGCATGCTCCAACACAAACATCATTATCATAGGCGTTGAGTGAGTAAGCATCACTCAACTCCAAAACACTTAGATAGATTTTCTATCTTCACTAGGCGTCGACAGTGTTGAGTGAGAAACCTCCACTCAACGCTTTTTGCCTTAACCATTCTTGTGCTTAACTTGTCTCAGCGCTTTCTTGTTCTCAGCTGAGACAGTATCAGCAGTTATGCTGAGACAGTCTCAGCAGTTATGATGAGACCAACTCCTGTCTCAGCAGTTTTGCTGAGACCAACTCCCGTCTCAGTGGTTTTGTTGTGACCAACTCCTGTCCCAGCAGTTTAGCTATGACCAACTCCTGTCTCGGCAATTTTGTCTCAGCGGTCTCAGCAGTTTCTTATTATCAGCTGAGACCACCATTTCTCTCAGCTCTTTTTCCTTAAGCTTCTCAGCTGTCTCAGCTATCTCAACGCTTTTGCCTTGAGCTTCTCAGCTGTCTCAACGCTTTCTTCTCAGCGGTCTCAGCATTTTTTGCCTTAGTTTATTTTTCCGGTTAGCTTGATAAGTGTTGAGTTGCGTTCGATGATTTGTAAGCTGAGCTCAACGAACTGCAAACTGAGCTCGATGAATTTCAAACTGAGCTAGACGAACTTATCCCAAGGAAAGTTGGGCTGAGCTTGACGAATGTTGAACTCAGTTCGACAAATTCTCTGAACGGAGTTCGACGAATTCTGAACTTAGATCGACGAATTCTCTATACTGAGTTCGACGAATTCTGAACTTAGATCGACAAATTGTGAAGTTAGACTGAGTTCATCTCACAACCTTATTGTTGTGATCTTAGCGCGACGAATGGTGAGCTCAACTCGACTATCTCTGAGCTCAGTTCGACGATTTCTCTGAACTGAGTTCGAATAACGCAGAGTCTCAAACTCTGAGCTCAGCTCGACGAATGGTGAGTTCTGCTCGACGAACTCTGAACTCAGTTTGATGAATTCATGAACTGAGTTCTACTCACAGCCTTTTGTTGTATGTAATTGATTGTGTCTTCGTCACTCAATGCCTGTGGACTTAGATAGATTTCTGTCAGCCCACAATATAGGTAATAGTTTACCTGTCTTGGCCACTTAGCCTACTTCTTACCTTTCCAACAACTTCACTTTGTGACCACTTATCACATCACTTAGACCACCTGTCTAGACTTGTTCCATGGAACATCCTGCACATGATAAGCTTAAACACAATCAAATACAACTATGCTCTTAGTGTTGATGGAGATGCCTCTTCAAATCCAATCTAGGGAATATTGTGAGCAATGGACCTAACTGTAACACCCCCTATTCATCGCATAGCATATAGCAGTAGGTCCGGGAGGGGCCGACGTCGTATACCACAGACAGACCGGAAGGTTACTCAATGGAAACCATCCAACTAAGAATCAACGTCCTACACAGAGTACATTCTAATGGAAGCAATTTATTAGTTGCATGAAATATAGTACCCTGCCAACAGCATGAATGTCCACTACAAAACCTAACGGGAATGACGTACAATACACAAGTACATGGCGTTAAGGCCTTACAATAGTTTACTCAAATTATAGTGTTTTCCAATCCTCGGCACGCAGGCCGGTCACACTTGAATAATACAAGTAAACATTCAAATTAGGCCTTCGAGGGCCAGCTCAGCAACAAGGGTTTTTGCCCACTATTTACCACTTGGCTCTGCAGCACCTACAAGCAACAATCCACTGCACGGTGGCAAACAAAAGCAACGATCAGCTATGCTGACCAAATTATAACGATCACGCCCCCAAACTCGGGGCGGCGATGCTCCTTCCCTGCACTTTGTTAGCATAACCAAGCAGTATAGTGTAAAAACACTTCATCACAGGCGTGGGCACGCATGGCCACACACCCCGTGCTCTCAGGGCACATTCTCGATGAACACGGTCAAAGTCTGCTGACTCACCACCACCCCCTGCGCGGCAATATCTCGTGTGCATTTGGTCTTTCTGGCCAGTGCCTAAGACCCTCCATCTATGCCAACAACAAGTGCCACGTACCGTTAGGTCTTTTACCGAACGACATAGAGCAGGTACGGTTCTACCTAACCCACTGCTCACACCGCCCTATCACCTTAAGACATGGGCGCGGGACAAACTTCCTCGAGTCCCAAACCGATCACACACTTCACATAACCCGGTTATGTGCAAGTTGGCTCCCAGGCCACCATGTTTGGCAGAATCATGGATCTGCCCAGTTTTCTGGGTGCACCTTGGAGTTAATCCCCAAGGCTCCCTGTTGCAATCTACCGCGTAGAAAACCTGAAAAACAACCATCGGCGCGGAGTCTTCTCCGGCCGTTCATGCAATGCAACATCAGCGATCCAGACCAACTTGTCCGGGTAGGCTTCACACATCATGCCTATATTCGATTCTTGATTACGGACTCTACATGCGAAACAACGGGGACTATTCATGTCTACCCGAAGGAATGCCTCAAACTCAGCGCAAACTCGCGAGAGCGGGCATCCTACGCAAAGAAAAGAGGACTTCACATGTCCTAGGATGAGAATCGTTACCCTAGCATTCCTCTTCGGTGCCATGGAAATATATTCGGATGAAAAGCACCGCAATGTCCTCGCCTCCGTAGATCCGAAGTCGGCTTGAGATTTGGAGCTCTGAAGCTCCGCCGGCAGCCGGATCTAGGTTCCTTCTTCTTCCTTGCTCTCCCCTCTCTCTAGAAGTTTATAAAGAGAATGCTTAAAGGAACTGAGGCTTGCCAACCCTATTCTCGGATATATACCGGCAAGAACAACCCTGAGCCATTAGATCCCAAAATAAGGAAACAGACGGCCACAATTCGGACTTGAAAACCAAAACCTGGGCCGAACATGGTATGTGACACGCCCGTGTCCAAGGCCGTGTTCCCCATTCGCCATCGAAACCGACGCGTCCCGAAAAGTACACGGGCTCTCGATACGCTCGTGTCCGACTTGACACGCCCGTGTCATACAATACAAGGTCGTTTAGCCTGCTGTGTTCCTCCTTCGACGCAGGATCAAAAATGTCCCGCAAGGGATACGGGTACTCGAAACACCATGTCGAAACTGACACGCCCGTGTCTACCCGAACATGCCCGTGTGCTAACACCATGTGTCTCCCACGATACGGCCCGACTTTCACCCCAAGAAGGACACGGCCTGGGACACGCCCGTGTCTCAGGCCGTGTTCGCTGCTCGACGATAGTCGACTCCAAATTCATCGACCTATCAGCCAGAACGTCGACCCGAGCATGACACGCCCCTGGGACATGCCCGTGTCCCAGGCCGTGTGACCCCTACCGAGTTTCAAACCTGGCCCAAAGTGCCACCCGTCGCTCTATTGAATTTCGGGGCGTTACAACTCTCTCCCTATTAAAAGAATTTTGTCCCAAAATTTCATAAAGGAAAGATAAACACAAAACTTAAACGGTACAAGAGTGGAATAACTCTGGGTACTCCTCAAGCATGGTCTGCTCTCGCTCCCACGAGAGCTCCTCCCGACCGCAGTTGTCCCAACGGACCTTGACTATCCTGATCTCTTTGTTGCGTAGCCGCTTGACTTCCGAGTCCTCAATGCGAACGGGCTTGGCCTTCATCATAAATGTTGAAACCGATTTCTCGGTCTCCTATGTAGTTCGCCCTTGGGGAAGGGGTGGTCTCGCGCCTACTTTACTCCTGCAAGCAAAACAACAAAGAAAACAAGGAAAGACCGACCCAAGGGCTCGGCGGGGAGGTCCCACCACACACCCGAAAGATCTCAGAGCGCTTCCCCTCCTTAGCCTGAGGCCGAGCTAAGGTACCCTCAGAAAGAACTTGAGAACTGGAGCAGGAAAGCACAGGAAGCCTGCTTTCTGGGGTACCCCTTGGGTCCTATTTATAGTTTTTGAAATCTGAACTGCCAATAACCAAAAGAACTGACCTGAAATTACCAGAAAACCCTTGGTTGGGTCTGCCAACTGTTGGAGTCACCATGATGATCTGGAAGTGATCAAGCATGTAATCTCACTGCCAACGCGATATGAGCCTGCAGGGTCGCACATAAAAGATGTGGAGAAATTGGATGACTGACTGTGTTGGTAAAGGTTACCAATCACCGACCTGAATAGGGTTATGGGCAAGGTGTTGCCTTATAGGATCATCGGGTTGGGCAAATGTTGCCTTAAAGGGCTGGTTAGGTTTGTCGTCCGAGGGTCAATGACATTAGTCGAGAATCGTCTTCTGAATCCCGCCGATCGGCGATAATCGTCTCCCTGATTCTCGCCGATCGACGAGAATCGTCGAGAATCAATGATTGATTCTCGATGATCGACTACCTTGACAATTGTCGTCGACCGCGGCTCGACGATCGTCGAGTATCATTGTGAATCGTCGAGCGCGGCTCGACAATCGGCGAGAATCGTCGAGTATTGTACTCTGATTCTCGCCGATCCTGTATGATACTCGTCGACTGATTCTCGCCGAACCTGCTCAGTGATTCTCGCCGATTGTCGCCGATTCTCACCGAGTGATTCTCGCCGATTCTGAACCCTAGTTCTGGGTGGTCTGCGGATAGTGATTTTCCTGGGTTTATTTATACCTCTAGTATAAATAGAACACTTAGGTTTTATCGGGTGATAGATATATCCTTTTGGCTACTGTGCGAATCGACCCCGACGGAAACGTTCCGCTCGTTCGCTCCGCCGATCCCGATCCCGCCGCCGGAAGAGTTCCGCCGCCGTGTTCGCTCCGCTGCAACCTTTTTCTCCGGCGACTGTCGCTGGTGCTGCTCTTCCTGGCGCGGACCTAGCAGTCCGTGGATTAGCCGAGGTGCGGTCTTCTCCATCCCGATCTTCCGTGAGACGGAAAGCTCGGCGTTCTCCTGCTCGTGTGGACTTCTGCAGAAACGTGGATACTATTCCACGTAGAACTCGCCACCAGCAAGCAGATAAAGTTTGGAGCATCTCCGTTGAGTTGTGACTCAATGCCACCGAGGTAATTTTTGCATAGTTTTGTTAACTTCTTGATTCAACTGTTCATGGCCCGATCCACATCTCTTTGGGTTTTTCTTGATGTTTTTCTTTTCCGCTGCGTGCACAAGCGTTGTGCCAACCCTATAGAGAAACCCAACAGTGGTATCAAAGCGAGGTTTCGGCCATGATTGTTGTTTTGGAAGTTTGTTATTCCAGTGCGTGTAAACCTAGGGATTTAGAAGTGTTCTAAATGTCTAGATTTAGTCTTGGTCTCCTCGCCAAGAACGATTGGAATTTCGGTGGATTTCTAAGTGTTAGAAATAGTGATCTCCTTAGCAGTAACCATCCCTCGATTTTGTTTTGGATTTTGAATCCAACAAAGAGAGAGATGAGCTTGTCTACTGCTTTAAGTTGAGCTGTCTTTGCCTTTGTCCAATGCATGTAAATCTGAGGATTTGGAAATTTCCGGATGCTCAGATTTAGCCCTTCCTTCTATCAAATGTTGATGGTGTTAGGATGTGCACATAAGGGATGCATGTGGTTTTAGAAGAATTGTTTTTCTTTGGATGTGCACGTCGATCAAATGTTGATCATGGTTAATTGTTAACCTATATTTGAAATCCCTTCATCAAATATTAAGTGTTCGGATGCCTTCCGATGGCTGACACTCTTCCTGCCTCGATCGATGAAGTGTGGGCTTGCCAAAGCAAGGTGCATTAATCTATCTTGGTAAGGGTGCGAGCGGATAATTGTGATATCCCACTGTCGACATCGGGTCCAGCTTAACTAGGTGACCTCAAAGGTTGAGTGCCTAGAGGCATAGGGTTGGCATGCACCATATGATGGATGCGAATAAGGAGTTATTCACCAACCATACAAGAATTGCATGAGGATGCAATTGGCAAGCGTTGCCTACCTAAATAACCGCATCGTGAGAGGAACGCCAAAGCGGACTCATAGTGTTGGTGAAATATGGATCGTGTCCACTAAGAGAGTAGCTCGCATGAACTCTCCGAATTGTTAGTGAGGGCTATCATTTCGAATAAAATAGTGGGAGTATTTTAATTAAAGTCCTAATTAGAATAAATTGTAATTGAAATTTAAGTACTGATTTCATTCTGCATAAATTCTTGTAGAATTCCATGGCAAGCGTTGCACACTCCACGTTGTCTCTGAGAGCCATCCTTGAGAAGGATAAGCTCAGTGGGACAAATTATATGGACTGGTATAGGAACCTGAGAATTGTTCTCAGGCAAGAGCGAAAGCTCTATGTCTTGGAAGAAGAAGCCCCCGAGGTGCCGACCGGGAACTCTTCCCGTGCTGAGAAAGATACTTATAAGAAGTACACTGACGATGCTTTGGATGTCGAGTGCCTTATGCTTGCCACCATGAACTCTGAGCTTCAGAAGCAACATGAGAACATGGGGTGCAAGGAGATTGACGAGCATCTCAAGAAAATGTTTCAAGGGCAGGCTCGTCAAGAGAGGTTCGACATCACGAAAGCGTTGTTTCAGTGCAAGATGGGAGTTCGAGACTCAGTAGGGACTCACGTACTCAAGATGATTGGGTATATAGAGAACCTTGAAAGGCTGGGTTTTCCTCTTGGTCAAGAGTTGGCCACGGATCTGATCCTGCAATCGTTGCCGGACAGTTATGAGCAGTTTGTCTTGAACTACAACATGAATGAGATAGACAAGACACTACCCGAACTCCTAGGCATGTTGAGAACTGCCGAAATCAACATGAAGAAGGCCAAGCCTGCCAGCCCCATACTGATGGTGCATAAGGGCAAGGGCAAAGCCAAGGGCTCCAAGAAGACGAAGGTAGGACCTAAGTCACATCTTGAGCCCAAGTCTTCAGCACTGATGAAAAAGAAGAGCACGGTGAAGGAAGGGAAATGCCACCACTGTGGCAAGGCTGGTCATTGGCGGAGGAACTGTCCTTCATACATTGAGGGTCTGCAGAAATTGAGGGGAGGTATGACTTCCGCTTCTAATGTTCACGTTATAGAGATAAACCTTTCTGCTCCTTCATCTTGGGTATTGGATACCGGATGTGGTTCTCACATTTGTACAAATGTGCAGGAACTGGGAAGGAGAAGATTGCTGAGTAAAGGGGAGGTGGACCTCCGCGTCGGCAATGGAGCAAGAGTTGCTGCTGTAGCCGTAGGAGTTTACCGTCTTTCTTTGCCCAGTGGGCTTGTAATAGAACTAGATAACTGTTATTTTGTTCCGGCAATAACTAGAAACATTATATCTATTTCATGTTTGGACATGATTGGATTTTCTTTTATAATTAAGAACAATTGTTATTCTATATTTAAGAATGATGTTTGTTATGCTGTAGCCCAATTGTTTAATGGTCTTTACGTTTTGAACTTGGACCATCTGATCGGTAATGTAGAAAACAATAAAAGACTAAGAACAAATGACTCGAACCCTACGTTTCTCTGGCATTGTCGTTTGGGCCATATCAACGAGAAGCGCATATCCAAACTCCATAGAGATGGACTTTTGGACTCATTTGATTATGAATCATTTGAGCGATGCGAATCTTGTTTGTTAGGCAAGATGACTAAAGCTCCTTTCACTGGTTATACTGAGAGGGCTGAGGATCTCTTGGGTGTTGTACATAGTGATGTATGCGGACCCATGAGTTCCATGTCTAGAGGAGGGTATTTCTACTTTGTTACATTTACTGATGATTTCAGTAGATACGGATATGTGTATCTTATGAAGTGCAAATCCGAGACCTTTGAAAAGTTCAAAGAGTTCAAGAATGAAGTAGAAAACCAGTTGGGTAAAAGGGTTAAAGCACTCCGATCTGATCGAGGTGGCGAATACCTGAGTCATGAGTTCCGTGATCATCTGAAAGAGTGTGGTATTGTATCACAGCTCACTCCACCTAGAACACCACAACATAATGGTGTGTCTGAGAGGAGAAATCGTACTCTGTTAGACATGGTACGTTCGATGATGAGTCATGCAGACTTGTCTGTTTCCTTTTGGGGTTTTGCTTTAGAGACTGCTGCAATGACATTGAATCGCGCTCCAACTAAAACGGTTCTGAAGACACCATATGAGATATGGACTGGGAAGCGTCCTAGTATGTCGTTCATTAAAATTTGGGGCTGTGAGGCATACGTGAGACGTCAAATGCCTGACAAGCTGGAACCCAAATCGGATAAATGTTATCTGGTGGGATATCCTAAGGAAACGAAAGGGTATTACTTTTACCTACCGTCTGAGGGCAAAGTGTTTGTCGCAAGGACTGGTGTCTTCTTGGAGAAAGAGTTCTTATCAAGAAAGACTGAAAAGGTAGAGCTTGAAGAAGTTCAAGAACCACATGTAGTGAATGAACCGGAATTGGATTCTGAGTCAGGACTACAAGATGTTGTAGCTAGAGAACCTGCTCAGGGAACACAAGTCCTACGTAGATCTGGTAGACCGAGGTTTGAGCCTGAGAGATATGGATTTCTCGTGTCTCAAATAGGTAATGTGTTGCTTATGGATCATGATGATGAACCAGCAACCTACCAAGAGGCTATGAATGGACCGGACTCCGACAAATGGCTTGAGGCTATGAAATCCGAAATGGACTCCATGTATGCAAACCAAGTTTGGAACTTGGTGGAACCACCTGAAGGGGTACGACCCATAGGGTGCAAGTGGGTCTTCAAGAAGAAGACCGACATGGATGGGAATGTACAGACATTCAAAGGGCGACTGGTGGCTAAGGGTTTCAAGCAAATTCATGGTATTGACTATGATGAGACCTTTTCCCCTGTTGTCCATGGTAAAGTCCATTAGGATATTGCTTGCTATTGCTGCGTATTATGACTACGAGATCTGGCAGATGGATGTCAAAACGGCTTTCCTTAATGGAAACCTCCTTGAGGAAGTGTATATGACACAACCCGAGGGTTTTGTATCCCCAGATGAAGCCACTAAAATATGCAAGCTGAATAAGTCCATTTATGGACTGAAACAGGCCTCTCGAAGTTGGAATCTTCGTTTTGATGAGAAAATCAAAGAGTTTGGTTTCATCAAGAATGAAGATGAGCCTTGTGTTTACAAGCGAATCAGTGGGAGCATTGTTGTCTTCCTGATATTGTATGTAGATGACATACTGTTGATCGGGAATGACATTCCTACCCTGAAAGTTGTTAAGAACAACCTAGGGAACTGCTTTTCAATGAAGGATTTGGGTGAAGCGACTTATATACTCGGTATTAAGATCTATAGAGATAGATCGAAGAAGTTGCTGGGTTTGACCCAGAGTACGTACATCGAAAAGGTGTTGAAGCGGTTCAACATGCTTGAGTCCAAGAAAGGATTTTTGCCCATGTCTCATGGTGTGAATCTCTCTAAGGACCAGTGTCCAAAGTCTTGTGAAGATAAGGACCGCATGAAGTTGATTCCATATGCTTCGGCAATTGGATCAATCATGTACGCGATGTTATGTACTCGACCCGATGTCTCCTTTGCTTTGAGCATGACTAGCAGGTATCAGTCAGACCCCGGTGAGTGTCACTAGGATTGCAGTCAAGAATATCCTGAAGTACTTGAGAAGGACTAAGGACGTGTTCTTGGTGTATGGTGGAGAGGAAGAGCTCGTTGTAAGTGGTTACACGGATGCTAGCTTCCAAACTGATCGAGACGACTCCAAGTCTCAGTCAGGTTTTGTGTTTTGCCTGAATGGAGGAGCTGTGAGCTGGAAGAGTTCCAAGCAAGAGACAGTTGCTGATTCTACAACAGAGGCCGAGTATATCGCAGCAGCTAATGCGGCGAAGGAGGCTGTATGGATTAGGAAATTCATCGGCGAGCTTGATGTAGTTCCTAGCATTGTTGGTCCCGTAGTTCTCTACTGTGATAACAATGGTGCAATTGCACAATCTAAGGAACCTAGATCTCATCAGCGCTCCAAGCACATACTCCGGCGTTTTCATCTTATTCGTGAGATTGTCGAACGAGGAGATGTAAACATTTGCAGAGTGCCGACTGAGGAAAATATTGCGGATCCGCTGACAAAGCCTCTCGCGCAGAGAAAGCATGATGGTCATACTAGATCGATGGGTATACGATACCTAAATGATCAACTCTAGCGAGAATCTTGTGGGTTGCATGTAATCTTGTATTTTGTTGGCTGTTTGTTCATATGATGAACTGTGTACCTAGTTTTTCTTTTATAATTAATGGCAAATTCTTTTATTATGAATTTTTCTATATATGATAGTTAAATGTTAACATAATAGATACCCTTAGAATGTTCGCTTCCATGGGACATCAAGTACGTGACTTGAATGTGAGAGCCCATGATTTTTGAAGCTTCATTCTTAAAGGTCCCTGGTCGAGTATCATCATAGAAGCTAAGGGTGATGATGATACATGAAGGCTAGCACGTGTGTTGACTGATGACTGGTTCTCACAGGTCATGATATTGTGATATCAAGTCATCACGTGGGTACTTGTTAGTGAACAAGTTGTACTGGACAGACCCAACCTGAGACTACTCTGTGGATTGTCATCCAATCGTGTCACGAGTAGGTCTCAATTGACAATGGTGTTGTGATCCTTTGACCTGAAGTCACAGCATTCATCAAGTGAGGAAGAGCGTGCTTTGATGTCCATCTAAAGTCTTCCTTGAGAAAGGTTGATGATAAGGGTGGTTGTTGGGCATGTTACGAATCATTTGGGTGTTTGTGTGTGAGCAGATATGGGATTTGTCCTCCTGTATGACAGGAGTTGCATCCATGGGCCCCTTGATGGATCTGGACTGAGAAATGCATGGCCATGCTTGGTTGAGTCAATATGTGATATTGGACTCACCATTCTCTGGAAGTCCGTCCTGGATCAAGAAACTTGGATTGAGCTATTACGAGGGTGACACGGTCCATGCCTCTAGTTCTTTCTGGATGTAAGGGACAAAGGGACAAAGACAACGCTGATACATTGGTCATAAAGGCTTATGAGTTACAAAACTCTTATTGCTTGGGGAGCAATGATGCATTGCTAGATGCCGCTCATTGTTTGTGAGGTTTTTGTCTTGATACTTTCGAGATCAAGTGGGAGTCTGTTGGAGTCACCATGATGATCTGGAAGTGATCAAACATGTAATCTCACTGCCAACGCGATATGAGCCTGCAGGGTCGCACATAAGAGATGTGGAGAAATTGGATGACTGACTGTGTTGGTAAAGGTTACCAATCACCGACCTGAATAGGGTTATGGGCAAAGTGTTGCCTTATAGGATCATCGGGTTGGGCAAATGTTGCCTTAAAGGGCTGGTTAGGTTTGTCGTCCGAGGGCCAATGACATTAGTCGAGAATCGTCTTCTGAATTCCCGCCGATCGGCGAGAATCGTCTCCCTGATTCTCGCCGATCGACGAGAATCGTCGAGAATCAATGATTGATTCTCGACGATCGACTACCTTGACAATTGTCGTCGACCGCGGCTCGACGATCGTCGAGTATCATTGTGAATCGTCGAGCGCGGCTCGACGATCGGCGAGAATCGTCGAGTATTGTACTCTGATTCTCGCCGATCCTGTATGATACTCGTCGACTGATTCTCGCCGAACCTGCTCAGTGATTCTCGCCGATTGTCGCCGATTCTCACCGAGTGATTCTCGTCGATTCTGAACCCTATTTCTGGGTGGTCTGCGGATAGCGATTTTCCTGGGTTTATTTATACCTCTAGTATAAATAGAACACTTAGGTTTTATCGGGTGATAGATATATCCTTTTGGCTACTGTGCGAATCGACCCCGACGGAAACGTTCCGCTCGTTCGCTCCGCCGATCCCGATCCCGCCGCCGGAAGAGTTCCGCCGCCGTGTTCGCTCCGCTGCCACCTTTTTCTCCGGCGACTGTCGCTGGTGCTGCTCTTCCTGGCGCAGACCTAGCAGTCCGTGGATTAGCCGAGGTGCGGTCTTCTCCATTCCCGATCTTCCGTGCGACGGAAAGCTCGGCGTTCTCCCGCTCGTGTGGACTTCTGTAGAAACGTGGATACTATTCCACGTAGAACTCGCCACCAGCAAGCAGATAAAGTTTGGAGCATCTCCGTTGAGTTATGACTCAACGCCACCGAGGTAATTTTTGCCTAGTTTTGTTAACTTCTTGATTCAACTGTTCATGGCCCGATCCACATCTCTTTGGGTTTTTCTTGATGTTTTTCTTTTCCGCTGCGTGCACAAGCGTTCTGCCAACCCTATAGAGAAACCCAACACCAACAGCCAAACTCCGCTGTTTTGAAAGGTTATGGGCAGGCCAGCGGGGGCAAAACAGTAAAAAGTACCTCGTTCATCCAGGCAAGCTGGGGGGCTTGATCACCTCGGTAGGTCCTGCTCGCCTACTGTTGCCGAGTTCTGTTCCGAGGGCGCGAGCGGGGACTAGCTCGGCGAATTCCGAGCTCGAGGTCGGTGAATACGGATCTCCGGTCGACGAATGCCGACCTCTGGTCGACGAATGCCGAGCTCGGGCTCGGCTTTTTGACTGCCGAGCTCGCCTACTACCTTCAGCCCGATCTCTGGTTCCGGGCGACCTTGCTCGCCGGACACGGGGTTGTACATAATCACCGCTCTTTTTGAGCTTGGCAAAGCTCGGAAAGAAACATCCAACCCCAAGTGTGCGGCGAGCGCGGGTTGGCGAGTTGGAGGGAATATTTGGGTGGGGTCCACCTGCGGCTATATATATGCACCTGCTCTACTGCCTGAATCTTGCCATTCCTTTCACTCTAACCCTGCCAAGATGCCGCTTCCCAAGGAGATCCAAGAGCGCTTAGACCGAGCTCGCCAGGCTTCCACAGCTCGCGTAGCTGCCCTGACGGCGGTTCCTGCCAAAGTTCCTCAAATTGATTCTGCCGAGCCTGGCTCCAAGTGGTCGAAGTCATTCCCTCAGGCGGCCGAGCCCATTTACCACGACCTGAGGGCCCATACTGCGAGGCGAGAGGTTGTCGTAGTCGACGACGACCCGTATGGTCAACCTGATAACATGGGGGGTGTCACGCCGCGAGAGCCCATACTGCGAGGCGAGACGACTCCCGCGGACTCGCGGTTCATGGCACCGGATGACCGTCCCCAGGACCCGCCTCTTCTCTTTGGGATCCTGCCAGTGAGCTCGCAGAGGCCGAGCTCGCCGATGCGCGCCCCCTCTCCTCGGCAAACTGACGTGACTGTGGGGGTTGGTCTGGGAACCGTACCTACCCCGGCATTCGAGCTCCTCTCGCCGGGGGCTCGTGGCCCAAGTCGCGGTAAGGATCTGAGGTTCATCCCTCCCAGCATCTCCTTCGAGCCGCCGAGCTCGTCAGGTCAGTCTTGCCTGGATTCTTGCCCCATGAGTTTTTCCTGCGTTTCTCTTCTTGCTGATGCTTGTCTTCACAGCTCTCCCCAGCCAATCCGCTGCCGAGGAATCTTCGTGGGCAGCCCACTACTCCCCCTCCCTTCCCCAAGCTCGCTGGACTCTTACCTGTGTCCTGAGGTGGATTAAGGCGAGCTGACGAGGAGGGAGGTCAAGCTCCTCATGAAGCTAGTGTGCAGGCTGCGCGAGGTGCAGTGGGTCAACGAGACCCTCCAACGCGACTACGCGTGTCTCACCGACGAGGTGCGAAGCGGCCAGGCTGGCGAGCTGATGTCCCCCTCCCGGTTCCTGTACGAGATAGACGATGGCCTCTCGGTGGCGCAGAGGAATTCAGGAAGGATCTGCGAGCTGCTCCGCGCGCGGCAGCCTGGGGGGCGGGGGTCGCGAGGCCGGGGAAGGTTAGTGGGCGGCTCCTATGGTGAGCCGACCGGTACTTGCATCCTGGCGCTTCCCCTGCTCGCGCGCCCCGCCCTTTTATTCCTAAACTTGATCTGTAATAAGCTGTAATAAGTATTTTTTTAGAATATTCCTGGACATGTTGATGTAGGCCACTACCGCGGACACTAGACGGGTAAAGGGAATGAAACGAACGCCACACCCAATCCACAATCTCTCACGCACAAGACTCAATCGCAGCGCACTCGCAAACGTGTTATCATAGTTCACCAACGACGGTAGCCACTCCGCGGGAAGGTCAAACGAACGGCGATAGGCCGACGTTCTCCCATGCTAAAAGGACCAATATTGGGTCCGACTGAGCGAAAGTTGTACCAAAAGAGATCTACCCAAAGTGCGATCGAAAAATGGTAGATCTCTCCCAACAAAAATGCGGGGCTCGCCAAACCCTTTCAGAAATATCGCGATTAAGGGTGATGCAAATCCAAAAGGAAAAAACCCACGAAGAATCTAACGATTCAAATCCAACGCAAAAATTATTCCGTCCACTAGAACATCAAGAGGGAATCACACGTGAGTGGAGAGGATCGTTACCCAAGTCGGAATAGATGATTCTGACTACCTTTGAAGGTGTCGCTCTTCCACGGATCCACCGGAGTCGCGCCGGATGGAGAGATAGATCGTCCGCCTTGGCCGCTTCACACCAAAGTTCAGATTTTCGACGTAGAAGGAGGCCTTTTCGGTCAAAGCTTCACGTGGAGGGGGCTGCCGGGCTCTCTTCAAAGGGGGCTGCTCGGTGGAGGAGGTAGGTGGCCGGCCGGCTATGGAGGGTGGAGGTCGGGTTAGTGAGGGTATGAGGTGGTGGTGGCTTGGATGAGGGAGATGAGTGGGCTGGCCGAAAGTTTCTAGAGGGAGAGTGGGAGAGGAGGGTGGCGGCTTGTGGAAGAGATGTAGAGAGAGAGGGAGAGAAGGCTTAGAAAGGAAAGACTTAGGGTTTTTTTTCTCTCATTCAACTTAACTTAAACCAAGCATACATGCCTATATATAGGCTTAAAAATAAGTCTAGGCTATATGTAGCCCGAAATAAAAATAAAAACAACACACAAAATGGCTACATGCAGCCCTCAATATAATATCCCAAATAAAATAGCATACTGAAAATAAGATAAATCTAAAGATAAATTTAACTATATATTTGTCTTCCGCCGAGGGCGGAAATTGTAGCGCCGCTACATACGAACACCTTGGCGACGCGAGTCCTTTGTTGGAGACGAAGGAGGGTCTTCCGTTAGCGTGCCGTCATCAACAACTTGGGGACCGTCGTCAACTTGGGGGCCGTCGTCAACTTGGGGGCCGTCGTCTCCACCAATCCTCCCCTGCTTGAAAGGACTCATCACTGATGAGTTGTCTTGAAGATACCGTCGGAGAAGAACACCATCCAAGAGAGCCACTTCCGCTTCCGGGAGCCAAGAGTCATCAGAGGCGGGGCGATCACGCCAGCGGATCAAGTAGCGGCGCACATCGCCATCAGCAGTGGGAAACACGTCATCCTGGAGAATCCTGTCGGGCAAAAATGCGGTCCTGGCAAACCTGGGAAAAGCATTAGGCAGCAAAGGGGGAAAATCTATATCATCAACATGTAGCGTACCTCCGTTGGAGACCGACGGAGAGAGCGAGCCCTTACCCCCCTCAACCCCATACCCATGAGAATCTGTAGTGGAACTAAACGGATAGGAAGATAGTTCTAGTGGCGGAGCAATATATGGCGTTAAATCCGAAACATTAAAAATAGGGGAAATACCCCAGTCAGTGGGCAATTTCAAAAGAAAAGCATTGTCTCCCAACCGTTTTAAAATCTGAAAAGGTCCTGCTCGCCTATCCGCTAACTTTTTTAAGGTGCCCGTAGGCAACCGTTCAGGGATGAGACATACCATAACTAAATCGCCCACTTTCAAGGGAGACTCTCTCTTATGTGCATTGTCATGAACTTGATAAGACGCATATTGAGTGGTAAGCATTTCATTTATGCGTTTGTGAAGATCTTGGATGTGAGAGGCAAAGTCCTGTGCAAATTGACTTGACTTAAACGATGGCGGTAACGGAAGCAAGTCAAGGGGCACGAGAGCTTTATAACCGTGCACGATCTCATTCGGGGACAAACCTGTGGACCTATTTTTGGAATTATTATATGCTAACTGAGCATGAGGGAGGATAAGGTCCCATGTACCCTTGTGGTCTCCCACAAGGCATCGAAGCAAACTACCTAAACTTCTGTTCACAACTTCTGTTTTCCCATCCGTCTGCGGATGGTACGCGGAAGAGAATAGAAATTTGGTGCCCATAATCCTCCACAGGGTCTTCCAAAAATAACTAGTAAATTTCACATCCCTATCAGTAACTATAGACTTCGGAACTCCTCGATGGCCTACCACCTCTTTAAAATATAATTGTGCGACGTGTGACGCGTCGTTGGTTTTATTGCACGCGATAAAATAAGCCATTTTAGAGAAACAATCTACAACAACTAAGATAGAGTCGTGACGTCGAAATGTGATTGGGAGGCCGAGAATGAAGTCCATGCTAACGTCTTCCCAAGGAATAGACGAAATCGGAAGAGGGGTATAAAGCCCCGCATTAGTTTTGTTCCCCTTAGCCAGTTGGCACGCTCGGCAACTACCCACGATCTTACTAACCATGGCCTTAAGACCGGGCCAATAAAACTTGACTTCAACTAACGTGATCGTCTTGTCACGGCCAAAGTGTCCCCCTAACCCTCCACCATGCAATTCCCACACTATGAAGTGGCGTAGGGAGGAACGGGGGATTCAAAGCTTCGAATGGTTAAATAAGTAGCCGTCCCGAATGTAAAAAGAAGTAATGGTTGTCGGCGAGTCATCTTGGGTGGCGAAATAGATATCCTTAAAATCTGGGCAGTGGACGTACTCGTCCTTAATCCTATCGAAGCCAATCACCTTTACTTCTAGCGTGGAGAGCAATAACGAAACACGACTAAGGGCGTCGGCTACGCGGTTGAGAGTCCCCTTGAGGTGTTTGATAATGAAGTGTACTCCTGTAGATAGGAGACCCATTTGGCATGTATAGGACTAACCTTAGTTTGAGAGTTAAGAAACCTTAGCGCTTCATGATCGGATAAGATGACAAACTCCTTAGGAAGTAATAATGCCGCCAATGTTGGAGGCATCGAATGACCGCGTAAAACTCCCGATCATAATTGGAATAATTTAATTTTGGACCTGCTAGTTTCTCACTGAAATACCCCACAGGATGGCCTTCCTGACTCAACACTCCACCAATTCCCACTCCAGACGCATCACATGACAACTCGAAAACCTTGGTAAAATCCGGTAGCCGCAAAAGGGGGGCTTCCGACATGCGCGATTTAATTAATTGGAACGCCGCAGCGGCTGAGTTCGTCCATGTAAATTCACCTTTTTTCATGAACTCGGTAATAGGGGCCATAATACTACTAAAATCCTTAATAAATCGCCGATAAAATGTAGAGAGCCCGTGAAAACTCCTAACATCCCGTATGTTGGCGGGCTCGGGCCAATCTCTAATGGCTTGCACTTTCTTGGGGTCTACGTGGATCCCCTTCGAACTCACAATATAACCGAGGAACTCAACCGAGGTCACATGGAAGGTACACTTCTTAATGTTCACGAATAATTTTTTCGATCTCAGCGTGGTAAGGATGGTTCTTAAATGTGACTAATGATCAATCGTGGAGGTGCTAAATACCAAAATATCGTCAAAATATACCACGATGAATTTTCCCATATAGGGTTGGAAGACGTGGGTCATCATCCTCGAAAATGTGCTCGGCGCATTGGAAAGTCCAAACGGCATAACTAACCACTCGTAGAGCCCTTCCTTAGATTTAAAGGCGGTTTTCCACTCGTCACCTTCCCTAATTCGGATCTGATGGTAGCCACTCCTAAGATCCAATTTCGAAAAAATCGTGGCACCGGCTAACAGGTCCAATAAATCATCCAAGCGAGGGATGAGAAAGCGATATTTAATAGAGATTTTATTAATGGCTCTACTATCCACACACATCCTCTAAGAGTCGTCCTTCTTGGGGGCAAGTAAGGCTGGCACGACACACGGGCTCTTGCTGTGGCGGATAAAACCCTTTTGTAATAAATCCGAGATCTGGGTTTGCAACTCTAAGTGCGCGGAGGGGTTTAGCCGATAATGTGGGAGGTTGGGCAATGAAGAGCCCGAAATGAAATCAATGGCATGTTTGATTTCCCGCAACGGGGGTAATTCAGCCGGTGGCTCTTCCGGGTACACTTCCACAAACTCTTCTAGGAGTTTTCTCAACGCCGACGGCAAGTTCTCAAAAGGGTCTGCGTCTTCCTTAACTTGTAGGCACACTAAGGCATAGAGGACCCCATCTACAAAGGTAGTACGCTTCAATTCTTTCCTTCCTATCAGGCTCAGCGTCTTCTTCTCGGCCGGGACGACCGTATCCTTCGAGGGGGCCGAAGGATCTTTTGGCGAGGCGGGTTTTAAGAGTATGGTTCTGCCATTAAATTTAAACTCGTAAGTGTTGGCCCGACCAAAGTGGGTGACGTCATGATCGTACAACCAAGGGCGACCCAACAAGACGTGACACGCATCCATATGGATGACGTCACACCAAATCTGCTCAGAATAAGCTTTGATGGTAAGGGGTACCAAGCATCGCTTCATCACAGGGAGGGACGACTTGTCTACCCATGCCACTTTATAAGGGTGAGGGTGTGGCTCGGCAACAAGAGACATTCGTCTCACCGCGGCTTCAGAAATTACGTTCATGCAACTACCGCTATCGATGATCAACGTACACCATTTTTCACCACTCTTAAAATTCAACGTGAAAATGTTCGTCCTATTCGAATCGTCTAACGCTCGAGGGGTCGCCAGGATACACCTCATAACCATCATACGGGGGTCGTCCTCCATATCACTAGGCACTCCGTCCGACTCGCTCTCTTTGCCCGCCTCGTAAGTAATGTCGTCGGCCCCACCGGCAGAATCTAACAGGGCTAATGGTCTGGGTGTAGTAGGACAATCACTAGCCATCAGTGCCCTTGGACCCCACAAGCGTAACAGGTGACATTCGTTCTGTTGACCCGACCCACCGGGACTCTCTCACCCGAGGGGTTTCTATCATTCCTAGCCGTTACGACTATGGAGGTCGAGTCGGGGGACTGATACTTTCTTTTAGCCTTATAGGTGGTGGTGGGAGGCGGTCCTAAAATGGACTTCCCCTTTTGGAACGAGCGAGACTTGCCCTTAAGCGCGTTGTGCTGCTCAATATCTAAGGAAGCGTTGAAAGTGGTGTGCAAATCGGTGTGACCATAACGCAGAAGCTTTCCTTGGATGTTGGGGTTTAGTCCCTTACGGAACCTGGAGAGGGTGACCTCGGGCATCTCTTTCATGTCACACCTAACCATCATGTCCTTCAGCAAACTCATATACTCAGACACCGACCTAGTCCCTTGCTTAAGGGTGGCTAAATCATCGAACATTTGTGTTCGATGGTAAGTAGGGACGTACTTTTCCGTTAGCCTAGCCTTCATTGCATCCCAGCCTATGGGCAACGCTCCGTTCTCGACCCTCATATGCCGCTCCTCATTCAGCCAAAATATTTTAGCGCGCCCTAGCAACTTCATTCTCGCTACTCGCACCTTATCCGCGTCGTTCAGGGTATACCACTCGAAATAACATTCGATCTCCATGATCCAGTCCTGGAAGACTTGGGGATCTCCTAAACCATCGTAGGATGGTGGCTTGACTCGGACGGCCCGAGTAAGGTCAAACTAGTACGGTGCTCGTGGGGCGTTCTCATTAGGAGGGTGGGGGTAAGGGTTGTGGTGCTCTCCCACCCGTGGGTGATCGAGTTGATTACGGGGTGCCCCGTGTGGTAACCCTAATCCGTGAAGTGCTTCCCTAATGGCCGTCAACTGCTCCGTGAAATCCTGACGGAGCTCCTCAATCTCCGTGACGGGACGACCCTCACCCCGGTCATCATCCATATTAGACGACGATGGAGGATATTCCGTACCGAGCCTAGTACACATGGAAAAGGAAGACAACAGATTTCAGACAGAACAAAGAAGGAATTAATCCCGCTTAATGACTATAGGAAAATAAATTTTTTTTTGATTTTCTTGCAGGAAATAAAAAGAGGATTATTAAAAATTTTATTTTGATTTTTTTTGGCTGAAAAATAAGAAAACTACGCCGCTATTGGCAGACCAAAGATATTTTTTTTTTTGAGATTTTCTTGTGACAACTAACGCGCAAACACAAGTGCAGGTTAACGTGCTAAAAGAGGGGAGGGTGCCAATTAAAAAATTGACAAGAACCTCCCTCTGATACCAAAGTTGATGTAGGCCACTACCGCGGACACTAGACGGGTAAAGGGAATGAAACGAACGCCACACCCAATCCACAATCTCTCACGCACAAGACTCAATCGCAGCGCACTCGCAAACGTGTTATCACAGTTCACCAACGACGGTAGCCACTCCGCGGGAAGGTCAAACGAACGGCGATAGGCCGACGTTCTCCCAAGCTAAAAGGATCAATATTGGGTCCGACCGAGCGAAAGTTGTACCAAAAGAGATCTACCCAAAGTGCGATCGAAAAATGGTAGATCTCTCCCAACAAAAATACGGGGCTCGCAAAACCCTTTCGGAAATATCGCGATTAAGGGTGATGCAAATCCAAAAGGAAAAAACCCACAAAGAATCTAACGATTCAAATCCAACGAAAAAATTATTCCGTCCACTAGAACATCAAGAGGGAATCACACGTGAGTGGAGAGGATCGTTACCCAAGTCGGAATAGATGATTCCGACTACCTTTGAAGGGGTCGCTCTTCCACGGATCCACCGGAGTCGCGCCGGATGGAGAGATAGATCGTCTGCCTTGGCCGCTTCACACCAAAGTTCAGATTTTCGCCGTAGAAGGAGGCCTTTCCGGTCAAAGCTTCACGTGGAGGGGGCTGCCGGGCTCTCTTCAAAGGGGGCTGCTCGGTGGAGAAGGTAGGTGGCCGGCCGGCTATGGAGGGTGGAGGTCGGGTTAGTGAGGGTATGAGGTGGTGGTGGCTTGGATGAGGGAGATGAGTGGGCTGGCCGAAAGTTTCTAGAGGGAGAGTGGGAGAGGAGGGTGGCGGCTTGTGGAAGAGATGTAGACAGAGAGGGAGAGAAGTCTTAGAAAGGAAAGACTTAGGGTTTTTTTTCCTCTCATTCAACTTAACTTAAACCAAGCATACATGCCTATATATAGGCTTAAAAATAAGTCTAGGCTATATGTAGCCCAAAATAAAAATAAAAACAACACACAAAATGGCTACATGCAGCCCTCAATACAATATCCCAAATAAAATAGCATACTGAAAAGAAGATAAATCTAAAGATAAATTTAACTATATATTTGTCTTGCGCCGAGGGCGGAAATTGTAGCGCCGCTCCATACGAACACCTCGGCGACGCGAGTCCTTTGTTGGAGACGAAGGAGGGTCTTCCGTTAGCGTGCTGTCATCAACAACTTGGGGGCCGTCGTCAACTTGGGGGCCATCGTCAACTTGGGGGTCGTCGTCGCCACCACATGTGCTATTTAAATAATATACTACAATGTTTAACTTAGCCTTGGTTGGGACGCGCCGAAAGTCGGCGGGTTGGGGCGATAAGCTGGGGTGGCGAGCTTGGGGGGAGAGCTGGGGTGGCGAGCTTGGGGGGAGAGCTGGGGCGACGAGCTGAGCCGATTGGACGGCCTGCCCCAGGTTTATTTTCCTATAAATGCCCCCCCCCCCACCCCCACCAACCCCGTACTGTGCATTTATTACTTTCTTTCCCTCTCTTCCTGCGCTTTTTTCTCTCTCTGATGGCGCCCTGCTTCCTCTTCTGCGAACATGGGCAAGACCAATCCTGATGCCGACGGCCGCTCCAAGTGCGCGCAGCACTTTACTGATTATTGCTTCTTTGAGGGGCACACCAGCGAGGAGGAGCACGCGGAGTTCAAGGCTGGATATGTGCCGCCGGGTTTCGAGGCGCGCAGGCCGAGAGAGGGAGAGGCTATCAACACTTTCTACGAGGATGAGCTCGCCTTCCCCATCTCGCATTTCGAGGTGGGGTTGCGCCTCCCCCTCTGGCCGTAGATTCGACAAATCCTGAAATACTACGGCGCGGTACCCTCCCAGTTGAACTCCAACGCCGTCGCGATGATGGTGGCGTTCGCGAGCTACCTACGATGGGAGAGGATCGAGTTCAACATGACAGTGTTCAGGAAACTGTTCTCCTACAAAGCGACGACGGATGGGGTCGCCTACTTTGGCGGCTCGCTGATCAAGGTTCGCGAGATCACGAACAAGCACCACACCTGGATGACCAAGATCGCCTTCATCAAGGGCGATCTCGGAAACATGCCCTAATCGCCCCATACGAAGGGCGAAGAGGTATACCGCACGCCGGCCGTGTCCGGCAACGATGTCGAGCTCCACAAGTACTTCCTCCACAAGGACTTCGAGGTCGCCTTCCTGCGAAGGGGACTCGACTTGCTCCCCCCCCCCCCCCCGTTCTCCCTGGAGAAGGTATCATTCTCTTCTTTTCTTGCCGAGCTCACCCGACGGCCGATCTCGCCACATTGCCGCTGAGTTTATCCTAATGTTTTCCAAGTATTTTCCTGCATGGGAGCGAATAATTCCTACGAACCCGCCGTTTGCGGATCCGGGGTCGCGCCCGGACCCCTTCGCCCGCGATAAAGGAGGCGGCGGCCTGCCGAGATGTGGTGACCCTCTCCCAAACCTCTTCCAGCAAGAGGCGACCTGAGGATGCGGGGCCGACCCCGCCACACCTCCAGTGGCTATCGAAGAAGATGAGGAGAGCCCTGCTGGCTCCGCGGGGGCAGCAACAACAACAACATCAGCAGCCCAGCCCTAAATACATCAGCTCGTCTGAGACCCATCCCGACGCGTCGCCGGAGAGCCCGCTGAAGGAGGTTACCAGCAAGGGCCGGAAAGGCGGGGAGGGCCCTTCTTCCGCGGCGGCGATCTCCCCTCCTCCATCGGCGAAGAGGGCGGCCCGCGAGCGCGCGCCACCGAAGCAACATCCCCTCTTCAATTTCAGGGGGCGGTGGAAGGACTCGGCGGGCGAGCCCATGCTGCAGTGGGACGAGCTGGCCCATCGCGTCTCTATCTCCACCTTGCACCCGTCCTGGCATGACCGCGAGCCCGCCACGGGTCATGCTTATGCCCTCGGTTTCGGCCTCTATGGCCGCGAGGATATCGAGGCCTACAATAATATGACCCTCCAGCAGCTCGGCCATGAGGGTCTGCAGGACCACCTACGGACCATGGAGCTCCACCACATGCTGACACGCCGCAGCTTCGCCCTCAGCAACCAACTCCAGAAAGCTGAGCAGGCTCGCGACATCGCTAAAGACAAAGCCGCTGATCAGGCGAGACGGCTTGGCATCACCGAGTGTCTTCTCGCCCAGGCCGCCGACGGGTTGGTAAGTGTCAAGCACTCCTCTCCTCCTTTACTTAGAAAATCCTGCGCTGATACTAAACCATTTTCTCCTTACCAGGATGCCAAGGCCGCAGGGGAGCTTCAGGCTCGCAATGCCGAGCAAGGGGAGGAGATTAGCCAGCTGTGCGCCAGCATTGCCGAGCTGGAGGGGGCGAACACGAAGCTGAAGGAGGAGAATCAGCACCTCCTCCGCGAGGTCCGCTGCCAGGCGGAGATCTTCTTCCCAGCCCACGACATCGACCCTACCCTCCCCTACAGGAGCCCGCGGATCTTTGGCGAGGCCGACCTTGCCGAGAGACTGGGGATAACTCCATCCAAGCTGCCGAGTGCACCCTCCAAATGATGAAGGACACGAGGGTGCTGGTGGAGGGATGCGAGGAGATGTCGGCCCGGGATCTGATGCCGACCCTGTTCCCGGCGATGCAGCCCAGTGAGAAAGAGGACAACATGGATGCGATGTTCGGGAAGGGTTTACCGGACAAGCTGGGTGAAGGGGAGGACTAGTTCGGCGGGGGGGGGCACGCCTGAACTTGTACATCTTATTTTTTGGTTTACTCGCCGAGGCGAGCCCCTGTAAACACTTTTGTAAACGCCTTTATTTAATGAAAGAAAGATTTGTTTACCATACCCATGCCATTTTTGTTTTTTGTTCTATTTGCTGTGCTCTGTATGCCCGCGAGTGCTTCACCAGGCGACCTCGCGTAGATAGGTACTGCGAGTAGGATAGTCATGAGTACGTGCCCGCGACTGGGTACGTTTTGAGCGCCTGCCGAGCTTCAGACGATTCGCGAGAGGGCTGCTCTTCGCCCCTGTCACGCCACCTTATCTCGCCTGCGAGCCATCCAGGTTGAACTCAGAAATATTCTAAGTAAAATAGACGAAGGGGTGAAGTACCCTTGCATGGCTCGCCTTCCTTCAGCGAGGTCCTGAGATCTGGCTTGCCACTCCTTTGCCAGTGTCGAGCTGGGTTGGGCGAATTCAAGCTCGCCTATGCAAAATCCCTTTGTCGATGCCAAGCTGGGTTGGGCGAGTTCCAAGCTCGCCTATGCAAAACATCTTTCCCCTTATTCCTTTGTATTCAAAACTTCTTGGTCTTCACCTGGCAATTCCAAGGGTGATACCACCGAGTGACCTCCAACCCTGCCAGCTAGGTGAGAGCCTGTCAGCGGGATCTGCTCGGGGTCCACTACCAATGGCATCGAGTGACTTCCAGCCCTTCCAGCTAGGTGAGAGCCTAACAGCAGGATCTGCTTGAGGCCCAAGGATGACATCGAGTGACTTCCTACCCTGCCATCTAGGTGAGAGCCTGACAGCGGGATCTGCTCGGGGTCCACTATCAATACCATCGAGTGACTTCCAGCCCTGCCAGGTAGGTGAGAGCCTGACAGCGGGATCTGCTCGAGGCCAAGGATGACACCGAGTGACTTCCCGCCCTGCCAGCTAGGTGAGAGCCTGACAGCGGGATCTGCTCGGGGGTCTTCTATCAATACCATCGAGTGACTTCCAGCCCTTCCAGCTAGGTGAGAGCCTGACAGCGGGATCTGCTCTAGGCCCAGGATGACACCGAGTGACTTCCTGCCCTTCCAGCTAGGTGAGAGCCTGATAGCGGGATCTGCTCGGGGTCCACTATCAATACCATCGAGTGACTTCCAACCCTACCAGCTAGGTGAGAGCCTGACAGCGGGATCTACTCGAGGCCAAAGATGACACCGAGTGACTTCCTACCCTGCCAGCTAGGTGAGAGCCTTACAGCGTGGTCTGCTTGGGGTCCACTATTAATACCATCGAGTGACTTCCATCCCTGCCAGCTAGGTGAGAGCCTGACAGCGGGATCTGCTCGAGGCCTAGGATGACACCGAGTGACTTCCTGCCTTGCCAGCTAGGTGAGAGTCTGACAGCGGGATCTGCTCCAGGTCCACTATCAATATCATCGAGTGACTTCCAGCCCTGCAAGCTAGGTGAGAGCCTGACAGCGGGATTTGCTCGAGGCCCAGGATGACATCGAGTGACTTCCTGCCCTGCCAGCTAGGTGAGAGCCTGACAGCGAGATCTGCTCGGGGTCCAAACACATTCCATTTCTCCATCCAATCTAGATGTGACAGTACTTGAAGTGTCGAAGAATTTTATTATAATCAAAGTATACTTGCATGTTTCAGGGGAAAAATGTTTTAAGTCGTCACCACTCCAGGGGAGACTCAGGGTCTCTCCCTCTACATTTTGGAGTCGATAAACTCTCGATTTTAAGGCCTCTTTTACAATACACGGTCCCTCCCAGCTGGGGTTAAGCTTCCCTACGGATGCCGACCTCCCTGCTGCATCCACCTTCTTTAGCACCAAGTCCCCTTCCACGAACTGTTTGACTCTGACATGCTTGTCAAAGTACTTGGCCATTCTCCTTTTCACCTCTTCCTGTCGGATGGCGGAGAGATCCCTCAGCTCCTCCACCATGTCAAGGGAGAGCCTCACCTCTTCCTCGTTCTCGGCCTGCCATTCTTTCCTACCTTCCTTGTCCGCAACAACTCGAGGTGTTTGGACTTCAAATTCCACGGGGAGCACTGCTTCACACCCATGAGAGAGTTTGAAGGGAGTCTCTCCGGTAGCTGTGTTAGGGGTGGTTCTTAGCACCCATAGGACCGTGGGGAGCTGCTCCACCCAGCTCCCCTTCAAATTCTCCAGTTTCTTCTTGAGGAGGTTGACGATGATCTTGTTTGAGGCCTCCACCTGCCTGTTGCTCCTGGGGTGATGGACCGAGGCGAACCTGAGGTCGATTCCCAGCTGCTCGCAGAAGCTATTGAACTCGGCGCTGGCGAACTGGGGCCCATTGTCCACGACAATGGCTTGGGGCAGCCCATGACGGCAGATGATCTCCCCCCAAACAAAGTTCCTGATTACCTGGGAGGTCACCTTGGCCACTTCCAACCATTTGGAGAAGTAATCGATTATTACTAGGAGGAACCTCCTCTGCCCACTGGCCTGGGGGAACGACCCAACCAAATCCATTCCCCAAATGGCGAAGGGCCAGAGGGCCGTGATACTTTTGAGTCACTGGGCCGGCTGTAGCTGGACGGGGGCAAAAAACTGTCACTTATGGCACCTTCTTGCAAACTCCGTTGCATCATGGCTCAGGGTGGGCCAGACGTACCCCTGCCTGACGATTCTTCCTTCTAGGGTCTGACTCCTGGAGTGGCTCCCGCATTATCCGGAGTGGACTTCCTCCAAGATTCTTTGTACCTCCCCCTCAGCCACGCAACGAGCCAGCATCCCTGAGAGTGTCTTCCAGTACAGCTGCCCGTCCTGGAGGAGGTAGTATGCTGACTTATGCCTTAGCTTCTTCTTATCTGCCCCCTCTGGATACTCTCCCGTGGAAAGGAAAGCTACGACTGGGTCCATCCATGAAGTCTGTCGATCAATCTCCATGAGCTCCCCCTCTTCGATGGAGGGGTGGAATAGGTCGGTGATGGTACCTCCCACCTGGGGACCATGCTTTGCTAGTTGGTCGACCCGTTCGTTTTCTTCCCTGGGCACGTGTCGGATGGAGAAGGTTTGGAAAGTGCCTATGACCCCTTCACTTTGGCTAAGTACAATCGCAGGGTAGACTCCCTTGCCTCAAACTCCCCGTTGATCTAGGAAGCTATCACCATGGAGTCGGTGAGTACCTCCACGTCCAACACCCCCAGCTCCCTGGCCAGGCGCAGCCCTGCTATCACGGCTTTATATTCGGCTTGATTGTTGGTCATGAGAAAGTGCACCACCACTGTCTGCTCAATCCTAGTCCCCTGAGGGCTCTCCAGGATCACCCCCACTCCTATGGAATGCCTCCCCGAGGCGCCATCCACCTTCACCTTCCAAGGAGCCGGACGGGTGAGCTCCTCTTCCGCCACTTCAATCATATAGTTAGCCAAGAAGTCGGCCATTGCTTGAGCTTTGATCGAGAGGCGCGGCACGAAGGAAACGTCAAACTCACTCAGCTCCACTGACCACTTGGCCAGCCTGCCCGAATGCTCCACCCCCTCAAAGATGTTGCGGAGGGGATGGTCAGTCACCACTCGGATCGAGTGTGCTTGGAAGTAAGGTCGCAGCCTCCGGGCTGAGATGATCAGAGCGAAAGCCAGCTTCTCCAGAATCGGGTACCGGAGCTCGACCTTCCTCAGGACCCGGCTCACGTAATAAATAGGGAGCTGCATCTTCCCTTCTTCACGAACTAGGATGGAGCTCAAGGCCTCCACCCCGACCCCGAGATATAAAAACAGGTCCTCCCCCTCCTTCGGCCCTTGGAGCAGTGGAGCCTGAGTCAACTGCATCTTGAGGGCCCAGAATGCCTCCTCGCACTCCTTGGTCCATTCGAACTTTAGACCACCTCTCAATGTTTTGAAGAACGGGGAGCAACTCTCCCCTTCCCTGGAGAGGAACCTACTCAACCCTGCCAGCTTCCATGTCAGCCGTTGGACTTCCTTAGCATTCTGCGGCGATCCTAGCTCTAAGATAGCCTTGACCTTATCTGGATTCGGCTCGACCCCCGCAGGGGTGAGGAGGTTCCCCAAGAACTTTCCCCTGCTAGCCCCGAAGACACATTTTAGGGGGTTCAACCGCATCTTGTACTTGCGTAGGGTGGCAAAGGTCTCCTCTAGGTCCTGGAGGTGGGAGTCCACATCCTGACTTTTGATCATGAGGTCATCCACGTACACCTCCAAATTCCTCCCCTTTTGCTCCTTGAAGACCCTATCCATCATCTTCGGGTAGGTCGCCCCTGCATTCTTCAGCCCGAAGGGCATCATCTTGTAACAGTAGCATCCATCCCCTGTGATGAACGAGACATCCTTGATGTCCGGGGGGTGCATCCTGATTTGATGATAACATGAAAAAGCATCTAAAAACTCATTATAGAAAAACCAACGACTGAGTCAACCAGCGTCGATTCGAGGCAAAGGATAACAGTCCTTAGGATAAGCTTTATTAAGTAAAGAAAAATCGATACACATCCTCCACCGGCCGTCTCCCTTTTTGACCATGACCACATTGGAGACCCAGCCGGGGTATTGGATCTCGGACACGAAGCTGGCCTTGAGGAGCTTTGACACCTCCTCTCTGATGGGCTCTGCCAGCTTATCCGCAGTGGACCTCTTCTTCTGTTGAACGGGGCATGCTCCCGGGTCCAGGTTGAGGTGGTGGCAGGCCACATCCGCGTCAACCCTCGGCATCTCCGCGGCATCCCAAGCGAAGATGTCCACATTCTTCTAGATGCACTCCAGCATCCTGCCTTAGTCCTCCTGGGTCAGCCCTCCACTGACGCAGACCTTCTCCACCATACCTCCATGGTTGAGCACCTCTAACTCCACCACCTCTTCCACAGCCTCTAGCCTGGACTGCCCTCCCCATCCTTCAGCATCCCTCTCTTCCAAGACTGGGATCTCCACCTCCACCTCTTCTCCCTCGGCCATCACTTCGGCCACCTCCTCCAGGTCTCCTCCTGCCGCCTCCTCAACACAGCTCTCAATCTCCAGCTCCTCCCTTCTTTCTTCTTGCTCAGCTTCCTCCATCCTCCGCCCCATCTCCTCGGCTCCCTCTTGCCAAGAGATGGCATTCACCGCAGTGACATAGCACTCCCGCGCCACCTTTGGGTCCTCCCTGACCCGGACCTGAATCCCCTCAGCGTTGAACTTTAAGCATTGGTGGAAAGATGAGGGGACACAGCAGAAGGCGCTGATAAGGGGCCTCGCGAAGATGGCGCTGTAACTGCTGGGGGCGTCCACGATGACAAATCTGCAATTTCTGGATTGACCCCCCCCCCGGGTGACATGGAGGCCTACTCCTCCCTCCACTTCCTTCCTCTCCCCTGAAAACCCGAACAAGGGTCCATCCGAGGCCAGCACCCTCTGCGCTTCTACCTTCATTACGTCAAACGCCTTTTTGAAGACAACGTTGACGGAGATCCCGTTGTCGACGAGGATCCGAGAGATGGTAAAATTCTCGATGGCTGCCTTGATGACCAGCGCATCACAGAATGGATCCTCGTGATCTGGCATGTCGCTCCTAGAGAAGGTGATCCTCTCCTCCGGGGGTGGGGTCTGGGATGTGGAGGCAACGCTCCGACGGTATATGGTGTGGAGGCTCGCCTTACGGGAAGCCTCGACCCCCACCCCCCCGTGGATCACTCTGATCCCTCCTCGGGTTCCAACATCCACCCGGTCTTCGCAACGATCCTCCTCCGCCCGAGGCAGGACCTCCTCAATCCTCACTTCTTGTCGCCCCTGCTGTTGCTGCTGCTGCTCTTTATTTCCCCTCATCTCAAGGAATTTCGGGCACGTGGCTGTTGTGTGCCCCTCCTCCTGATAGAAGTCACAATAGGGCAACTCCACCCTAACTTCTCTCCTCCTCCTCCTTATTATCCTCCTCCTCGCCCCCAAGGCTATGGCCATGGCTTTCTCTTGATCGGGGAGCCGGGCTCTGGGCCTGCCTCCAGCCCGGGGGGTGGAACTGATCTTGCCCCCATGATAGCGATCCCTTTCGTGGTATCCCTTTGTGGCCCCTGCCCCTGCCACTCAGGCCTCCAGCCCAGTCGACGGTCGGGCTCCTAACGCCCCCACCTCGGCTGCTGCTGCCACTGGAGCTGCCTCTGCTCCCTCTGCCGGGGCTCACCTATCCTTTTCTCTTGTCCTCTTCCTCCCTTCGACTCCTTCTCCTCCTCTGTGGCCCACCTGGCCAGCTTCCGCGCAAACTCCGTGTTTTACGCCTCCCTATCAACTTCTCTTGCCGCCCTCTCCATCAGCTCCTCGTAGGAGATGGGGGGGGGAACTCTCTTCAGCTCCATTCTAAAGAACCCCTGCTGCAGGCCCAGGGTAAAGGCCATCATCAAACTATGGCCCGGCATCTCCTGGACCTGAGTAACCTCCTCCTAAAACCGATCCACGTAGCTCCCCAACGTCTCGTTCACCCCCTGCTTGATGTGGAACAGGGACTCTGACTCCTTCTTCCTCTTCTTCGAGGTAGTGTACCTCAGCATGAACCCCCGGCGCATGTCCTTGAAGCAGTAGATGGAGCTGGCCAGTAGCTGATGGAACCACTCCCTTGCCTTCTCCCTGAGGGTGATAGCGAAGAGTCGGGACTTGAACCCGTCCGATATGTAACGCCCCGAAACTCAAAAGAGCGACATGAGGCATTTTGGGCCAAATCTGGAATCTGGCAGGAGGCACATGGCCTGGGACACGGGCGTGTCCCAGGGCATGTCAGGCTTGAGTCGATGACTTGGCTATGAAGTCGACGAATTTCGCTCGACAATATGTCGAGACAGGGCACACGGCCTGAGACACGGGCGTGTCTCAGGGCGTGTCGAGCCCATGTCGATAATCGGCCCGGGGAGTCGACGAATTTCGCTTGATGATATGTCGAGACAAGACACACGACCTAGGATACGGGCGTGTCCAAGGCTGTGTCATGCAGTCGACGAACTTCACTCGACGAAGTGTCGAGACCATGAATGCGGCCTGGAGCCCAGGCGTGTTCGAGTATACACGGGCTAGGACACGGGCGTGTCAATACCTGTGTGAGTCTCGGGTTGTTTTCGGGGCCGTGTCGATGGAGGCACATGGCCGACCACACAGTCGTGTCAGGTGGAACACGGGCGTGTCAGGTCGAACACGGGCGTGGCGGATGCCCGTGTGCTGTTCCAGACGCGTCGATTTTGACGGCGAATGAGGGACACGGTCCTGGACACGGGCGTGTGCCAGGCCGTGTTCGGCCCAGATTCTGTAGTTTAGATCTGGATCGTGGCCGTTCGTTTCTTAAATCAGGATCCGACGGCTGGGGGCTATTAGTACTTGGATATACACGGGATTGGACCCTATAAACCCTCATTTCTCTTGAGAGATTATCTTTCTAAACTATAGAGAGAGAGGAGAGCTAAAGGAGGAAGAAGAAGCTAGATCCGGCCATTGGAGGAGCTTCGAAGCTAAAAATCATGAGCCGACTTCGGATCTATGGAGGCAAAGAGAGTGCGGTGCTTTTCATCCGCTTACATTCCCATGGCGCCGAGGAAGAACGCTAGGGTAACGATTCTCTTCTTGAGCATGTGAAGCTCTCCTTCTTTGCATAGGAAGCCCACTCTCGCGAGTTTTGCGGTGAGTTGGAGGCGTTCCTTCGGGTAGATATGTAAAGTCCCCATTGTTTAGAGTCCGTATTCGAGAATGGACATAGGCATGATGTGTGAAGCCTACCCGGACATGTTTGTCCGGATCGGTGATGTTGCATTGCATAAATGCCGGAGAAGACTCCGTGCGATTGTTTATTTTCGGGTTTTCTACGTGGTAGATTGCAACAGGGAGCCTTGGGGATTAACCCAAAGGTGCACCCGGAAAACTGGGCGGATGCGTGATCTTGCCAACTTGGTGGCCTGAGAGCCAACTTGAACATAACCGAGTTATGTGATTTTGTGATGGAAACTGGACTCGGGAGAAGTTTGACCTGCGCATATGGTTTAAATTACCGCTGCGATGTGAGCACGGGTTAGATGGAACCGTACCCATTCTATGTCGTTCGGGTTAAAGAGACCTAAGGTTACGTGGCACTTATCGTTGGCATAGACGAGGGTCTTCGGCGGTCTATGGTTTTAATTACCATGACCCATGCCGGGAAGACAAATTGCTCATTATTTGGCCGTCCAAAGGGACGGTGGTGAGTCGACAGACTTAGAGTGTGTTCACCGAGAATGTTCCCTAAGTGCACGGGGTGTGTGGCCGTGTGAGCCTACGCCTGTGATGAAATGAATATTTATACACTGCTCGCTTATGCCAATAAACTGCAGGGAAGGAGCATCGCCGCCCCGAGTTGGGGGCGGGATCGTTATAATTTGGTCAGCATTACTGACCGTTTCTTTTGTTTGCCACTGTGCGGTGGTTTGTTGCTTGCAAGTGCTGCTGGACCAAGCGGTCATTAGCGGGCTAAAGCCCAAATTGCGAAGCCGGCCCTCGAAGGTCTAATTGGAGTTTTTACTGCTTTTATTCATGTATGATCGTCCTGCGTGCCTTGATTTGCAAATCATGTAATATTAAGTAAACAATTTTGTAAGACCTTAAGGCCAGTACTTGTGTATGTACTACATTCCGATTTGGTATATTTAGTGGACATTCGTGCTCTTTGTGTTGGGTTCTTTAATTGCAACTTTTAAAACTGCTTCCGCTAGAATGCTCTGTGTAGGACGTTGGATTGGTTGGATGGTTTCCATTGAGTAACCACCCGGTCTGTCTGTAGTATATGGTGTCGGGCCCCGGCCGGACCTACTGTATATGTTATGCGACGGATGGGGGTGTTACATTTGGTATCGTACTAGGCTTAAAATGAATTCGTGGACGAATTCTTTTTACGGGGTGGTGAACATGTGTGTGCGTCATCGTTAGAACCCATGAATGTCCACTTAGGAATGAAAATACACGTGTTTGGGGAACCTGTGTGTTCCTATAATTGCTATTTGCAACTTTATTTGGTCGCTTAACGGTGTTTTGTACCACTATAGGTGACCGGAAGCGGTGCTGGACCGCCAGAATGTCCGGTTTCTGAGGAGTTTAGTGCGCCCGTTGAGGTGTTTGAGACCCCTCATTCATATGAAACCGTTAGAAGGATCGTTGAAGCGCCCCTGTTGTGGCTTGGAACCCATGAAGGAATATTCGCTGTGACGGGTGCACAGCTTGGAAGAAATGTACAACCCTGCGCCCCTGTTGTGGCTTCAACACCGGTTGGCGTGATGGAGCAGATGACCTTTGGTAGACCATCGGGGCAGCAACTGAATATGCATTTACTGCAGGGAGCGCACACAGTTGAGGAATATTTGCAAGCATTTCTTATGATAAGCCGCTACCCATGCTTCGAGTTGGATAATGAGCAAGCTACAGTCGATATGTTTTATAATGGCCTGCGCGCCGAGTTACGAGTTCTACTACTAGGACCAAAGTTATTGGGATTCCGAGCCTTGGTGGAATCAGCCAGATCTTTGGAGGCAGATTTGAGGAAGACTCTCCCGATGCCAGCGACCAGGGTATCGAACTATGCAAGACCCATAAGAGCTGCATCCGGCAGAATGCTGGAGAAAGGGGCTATGGCATCGACTAGCAAAGCTACTTACACATGTTTTACTTGTGGAAAGAAAGGGCATTTTGCCCGAGAATGTTGGAATGGTGCTCAGAAGACTAAGAAAGCTATGTCAGGAGCAGTTGAGGACGTTAGTACAAAGGAAACGACATTCAAAATGCCTAACACCTCAAAGTCTGGTTACCGTAGGTGGTATAAGAAGGCTAGGACTTCGGGTCCAGCCCCCTCTGCTGGTGCTTTTGGGGTGACTACGGGTCGAACCCCGAGCGCATGTTTCACTTGTGGAAAATCGGGGCACTTTACCCGAGACTGCTGGAGCGGACGTCCCAAGTCCGAGAAGAAGCATGTTGTCGTGATGACAGGTATGGTTTAAAGTTATAGCAGTTTAACCTTGAATACTTGTCGCCCTTGTGAATGTTAGCTTAGAACTACATGTGCTAAGCTTTGTTCTGATTTTCGTTTATTCGGCGAGAGCACCGTTCGTGTAAACGAAGCTTCGCATTCCTTTATTTAGGAATTATTTTACATGTCATAGTATCTCCTTCATTGGTAAAAGACAAATTGGATGCGCTATGGTACAATGGCGCTCAATGCACGTGGGTAGTATCTGTTGCGTTTAGGTGTGGTCAGGGAGCCATGACTTTGACTTCCAAGTATCTTACTACCGCTAGGGGAGTTCGACGTAATATTTGGCATGGACTGGCTCTCGGAGCAGCAAGCCTATATCGATTGCGGTATCAAGGAAGTCAAGCTGGGCGCTAGTCGTGAGACGACCTTTACGGGCTCGAAGGGGTCGAGCAAGACGTTGGTGTCTGCTCTTCAGGGAGTGAAGGCGGTTCGTGCTGGTGCAGAGCTGTTCTTTACACTTTTGGAGGTTGCAAAGCCGAAGCCTATGTTGGATAGTATTTCAGTGGTAGCTGAGTACCCTGATGTGTTCCCTAGAGATCTTCCTGGAGCCCCGCCTCAACGGGAGATAGATTTCATGATTGAGCTAGTACCAGGTGCAAAGCCTGTGTCAGGCTCTCCATATCGGCTAGCGCCTAAGGAAATGGCGGAGCTGAAGGTGCAACTGCAAGAGTTGTTGGAGCAAGGGTATGTGCGCCCAAGTTCTTCGTCTTGGAGCGCGCCGGTCCTCTTTGTTAAGAAGAAGGACGGAAGCTTGAGGCTATGTATTGATTATCGGGAGCTCAACAAGTTGACAGAAAAGAATAAGTACTCGATCTCCCCCGAATCGATGATCTTTTTGATCAGTTGGTCGGGTCGACGGTGTAATCAAAGTTGTATCTCAAGTCTGGGTACTATCAGCTGCGAATAAGGGAGAGTGATATCCCGAAGACAGCGTTCAGTACGAGATACGGGCATTACGAGTTTACGGTCATGCCGTTTGGGCTGACTAATGTGCCGTCAGTGTTCATAGATCTGATGAACAGGACCTTCAGGGAGTACCTGTACCATTTTATGATCGTCTTCACCGACGATTTTTTGGTGTACTCGCAGAGTGAGGAAGATCACTTCAAGCATCTTCATTTGGTTTTAGAGACGCTAAGGAGGAATCAGTTGTATGCTAAGTTCTTGAAGTGCGAGTTTTGGTCATCCTCAGTGGCGTTCCTCGGTCTTATAGTGAGTGGGGAAGGTATTGCAGTGGATCCGGCGAAAATTGTTGCGATACGGGAGTGGCCTGAGCTTTCTACGGTAGCGGAAGTCCGGAGCTTTCTGGGGCTTGCCGGCTATTATAGGCGCTTCGTAGAGAACTTCTCGCGGATAGCGTTACCTCTCGCTACTTTGACGAGGAAGGAGCAGAAGTTCATTTGGACGTCGGAGTGTGCGCGAGCTTTTGAGGAGTTGAAATGTCGGTTGACCACGACGCTTGTGCTGAGTTCGCCGAGTGGGACCGAAGGCTATGACATTTATAGCGATGCTTCGGGCAGCGGTTTGGGTTGCGTGCTACTGCAACACGGAAGTGTAATAGCTTATGGCTCGAGACAGCTAAAAGTGCACGTGAGGAATTATCCGGTCCATGACTTGAAATTAGCGGCCGTGATTTTTGCCTTGAAGCTGTGGAGACACTATTTGTACGGTGTGAAGATTGATATCTACACCGATCACAAGAGCATGAAGTATTTGATCGATCAGAAGGATCTGAATATGCAGCAGCGTAGATGGATGGAGTTCCTGGGAGACTATACATTCAAGATCCACTACGTGCCTGTTAAGGGTAATGCGGTTGCGGACGCGTTGAGTCGCCGGGCCCCAGCTTAAGCCAATTGGCTGTCGATCCATGACGAGCGGTTGGTTCGGGAGTTGGAGGCGTTGGAGATTGTTTGTGTGGATAAGCAATCAAGAGCTGAAGCAGTTCATGGTAGAGGCTCTGGATGGGTCAAATTTCCAATTGGTTGTGGAGGACGGATTGCTTTGGAAAGACGGTCGTCTGTGCATCCCGAGTGTGGGCAATTTGCGGGTAGAATTGTTGTACGACGCACATCATACCAAGTACTCGAGTCACCCGGGGAGCACGAAGATGTACCGCGATGTAAAGAAACTGTTTTGGTGGTCGGGTTTGAAGAAAGATGTGGCACTCTATGTGGCGAAGTGCCAAACTTGCGCCTTGGTGAAGGTGGAGTGCCAAAAGCCGGGAGGATTTCTGAAGTCCTTGCCTATTCTGGAGTGGAAATTCGACGACATCTCTATGGACTTTGTGCACGGTTTGCCAAGGTCGCAAAAGGGGAAACGACGCCATCTGGGTGGTCATAGATCGGCTAACGTAGGTGTCGCATTTCATCCCGCATAGGAAGGATGATCCGGTGGAGAAGTTGGCAAAACTGTATGTGGATAATATTGTACGGCTTCATGGTGTGCCCCGCAGCATCGTGAGTGACCGAGGTGGGCGATTCACGTCCAATGATTGGAGGCTAGTGCAGCAAATATTGGGAACGAAATTAAAATTCAGCAGAGCCTTTCATCCGCAAATGGATGGGCAGACCGAGAGGGTCAATAGAACTATGGAAGACATGCTCTGCATGTGTGTCTTGGACTTTGGAAAGCAATGGGAAGACCATCTTTATTTGGTGGAGTTTGTGTACAACAATAGCTACCAGACGAGTATTCAAATGGCGCCCTTCGAGGCCCTATATGGTAGAAGATGTCGCACGCCGTTGTCTTGGCTAGAAACGGGCGAGTCAAAGTTGTATAAGCGCTTAGAAGTGGAGGATGCTACTTCGTTGGTGCGAACCATTCTGGAGAGGTTGCTTATTGCTCAGGATCGGCAAGCGAAGTACTATAATGCCAAGCACAGGAACGTGGGGTTCGCTGTGGGCGACTGGGTGTACTTAAAGATCAAGCCGTTCAAGGGTGTCTCGCGGGTGCGGCGATTGAAAAATCTAAGCCCGAGGTAACTTGGACCGTTTGAGGTTCTGGAGCGGGTTGGTGAAGTAGCCTATCGGTTGAAGCTTTCGGTGGAGCATAGTGGTCTACAAGATGTATTCCATATTTCGGTGCTACGGAAGGCGGTGCAAGAGCCTACGCAAGTTATCGCGGTCGATTAAGTGCCGATTGTTAGTGGGTTGACGACAAAAGTCAAGCCCGTGCGGATTGAGGATTCGAAAGTCAAGCGGCTACGCAATAAAGAGATCAGGATGGTCAAGGTCCAATGAGACAATTGCGGTCGAGATGAGCTCTCTTGGGAGCGAGAGCAGACTATGCTTGACGTGTATCCGGAGTTCCGCTCAGGAACAATTTAATTTTGGTACTTGTCTTTCCTCTATTTTAATTTCGTGGACGAAATTCTCTTAAGAGGGAGAGAGTTGTGACGTCCCGAAACTCAAAAGAGCGACGAGAGCCGTTTTGGGCCAAATCTGAAATCTGGCAGGAGGCACACGGCCTGGGACACGGGCGTTTTCCAGGGCCTGTCAGGCTTGAGTCGACAACTTTGCTGCGAAGTCGACGAATTTCGCTCGACAATGTGTCGAGACAGGGCACACGGCCTGAGACACGGGCGTGTCTCAAGGTGTGTCGAGCCCGTGTCGACAATCGGCCCGGGGAATCGACGAATTTCGCTCGATGATGTGTCGAGACAAGGCACACGGCCTAGGACACGGGCGTGTCCAAGGCCGTGTCAGGCAGTCGACGAACTTCACTCGATGAAGTGTCGAGACCGTGAACACGGCCTGGAGCCCTGGCATGTTCGAGTAGACACGGGCTAGGACACGGGCGTGTCAATAACCGTGTGAGTCTCGGGTTATTTTCGGGGCTGTGTCGATGGAGGCACACAGCCGACCACACAGTCATGTCAGGTGGAACACGGGCGTGTTAGGTCGAACACCGACGTGGAGGATGCCCGTGTGGTGTTCCAAACGCGTCGATTTTGACGGTGAATGAGGGACACGGCCCTGGACACGGGCGTGTGACAGGCCGTGTTCTGCCCAGATTCTGCAGTTTAGATCTGGATCGTGGTCGTTCATTTTGTTTAATTCAGGATCTGACGGCTGGGGGATGTTAGTACTTGGATATACACGGGATTGGACCCTAGAAACCCTCATTTCTCTTGAGAGGTTATCTTTCTAAACTATAGAGAGAGAAGAGCCAAAAGAGGACGAAGAAGCTAGATCCGGCCATTGGAGGAGCTTCGAAGCTCCAAATCGCGAGCCGACTTCGGATCTACGGAGGCAAAGAGAGTGCGGTCCTTTTCATCCGCTTACATTCCCATGGCGCCGAGGAAGAACGCTAGGGCAACGATTCTCTTCTTGAGCATGTGAAGCTCTCCTTCTTTACATAGGAAGCCCGCTCTCGCGAGTTTTGCGGTGAGTTGGAGGCGTTCCTTTGGGTAGATATGTAAAGTCCTCGTTATTTAGAGTCCGTATTCGAGAACGGACATAGGCATGATGTGTGAAGCCTACCCGGACATGTTGATCCAGATCAGTGATATTGCATTGCATAAATGCAGGAGAAGACTCCGTGCGATTGTTTGTTTTCGGGTTTTCTACGTGGTAGATTGCAACATGGAGCCTTGGGGATTAACCCAAAGGTGCACCCGGAAAACTGGGCGGATGCGTGATCTTTCCAACTTGGTGGCCTGAGAGCCAACTTGAACATAACCGAGTTATGTGATTTTGTGATGGAAACGGGACTCGGGAGAAGTTTGACCTGCGCATATGGTTTAAATTACCGCTGCGATGTGAGCACGGGTTAGATGGAACCGTACCCGTTCTATGTCATTCGGGTTAAAGAGATCTAAGGTTACGTGGCACTTGCCGTTGGCATAGACGAGGGTCTTCGGCGGTCTATGGTTTTAATTACCGTGACCCATGCCGGGAAGACAAATTGCTCATTATTTGGCCGTCCAAAGGGACGGTGGTGAGTCGATAGACTTAGACTGTGTTCACTGAGAATATGCCCTGAGTGCACGGGGTGTGTGTCCGTGTGAGCCTACGCCTGTGATGAAATAAATATTTATACACAGTTCTCTTATGCTAATAAACTGCAGGGAAGGAGCATCGCCGCCCCTAGTTGGGGGCGGGATCGTTATAATTTGGTCAGCATTGCTGACCGTTGATTTTGTTTGCCACCGTGCGGTGGTTTGTTGCTTGCAGGTGCTGCTGGACCAAGCTGTCATTAGCGGGCTAAAGCCCAAATTGCGAAGCCGGCCCTCGAATGCCTAATTAGAGTGTTTACAGCTTTTATTCATGTATGACCGGCCTGCGTACCGTGATTTGCAAATCATGTAATTTTAAGTAAATAATTTTGTAAGGCCTTAAGGCCAGTACTTGTGTATGTACTACATTCCGATTTGGTATATTTAGTGGACATTCGTGCTCTTTGTGCTGGGTTCTTTAATTGTAACTTTTAAAACTGCTTCCGCTAGAATGCTCTGTGTAGGACGTTGGATTGGTTGCATGGTTTCCATTGAGTAACCACCCGGTCTGTCTGTAGTATATGACGTCGGGCCCCGGCCGGACCTACTACTATATGCTATGTGACTGATAGGGGGTGTTACACGACATCTGTCGGATGGAGACTACGTCTTCGAACCATTGAACATGCTGGACCGGGTCTCCCTTCCCGGTGTAGTAGGACATCTCGGGTTCCCTGAACCCATCTGGAACTGGGGCTGAAGAGACCAACTCGTTGAAGGGGCTTCCTCCTCCCACTGGGCGAGCTAGCGAGTCTCGCGAGCCCAGCTCGCCGAACCGGCCTCGGCCTGCCGAGCCAGGGAAGAGCTCGCGCCTGGGGAGCTCGCACCCTCGGCCTTCCTCGGCCACTTCCTTCCCAGCTCACCGGCCGGGGGCATCCTCCCCCAAAGAGGGGGTGGCCGCGACCGGGACTGCTGGAGTCGAGCACTCGGCCCGCGTGCCGAGTGCGAACTTGACGAGGCTCAGCACCTTATTCCTGAAATCTTCGAACATCCCCACCGTGGCGAGAGGCGGGGGGGGGGGGGGGGGGGGGCGAGTTCGGCCTGTCAGATCCCTGTCCTCCTGTCATCGAACTCGCTGAAGCTTTTCTACACTGACCACGCTCCACGCTCACCGCACCAAACTGTTGAAACCGATTTCTCGGTCTCCTGTGGAGTTCGCCCTTGGGGAAGGGGTGGTCTCGCGCCTACTTTACTCCTGCAAGCAAAACAACAAAGAAAACAAGGAAAGACCGACACAAGGGCTCGGCGGGGAGGTCCCACCACACACCCGGAAGATCTCAGAGCGCTTCCCCTCCTTAGCCAGAGGCCGAGCTAAGGTACCCTCATAAAGCACTTGAGAACTGGAGCAGGAAAGCATAGGAAGCCTGCTTTCTGGGGTACCCCTTGGGTCCTATTTATAGTTTTTGAAATCTGAACTGCCAATAACCAAAAGAACTGACCTGAAATTACCAGAAAACCCTTGGTTGGGTCTGCCAACAGCCAAACTCCGCTGTTTTGAAAGGCTATGGGCAGGCCAGCTGGGGCAAAACAGTAAAAAGTACCTCGTTCATCCAGGCGAGCTAGGGTGCTTGATCACCTCGGCAGGTCCTGCTCGCCTACTGTTGCCGAATTCTATTGCGAGGGCGCGAGCTGGGACTAGCTCGGCGAATACCGAGCTCGGGGTCGGCGAATATTGATCTCCGATCGAAGAATGCCGACCTCTAGTCGACGAATGCCGAGCTGGGGCTCGGCTTTTCGACTGCCGAGCTCGCCTACTGCCTTCAGCTCGATCTCTGGTTCCGGCCGACCTTGCTCGCCGGACACGGGGTTGTACAGTCAACCCATTATCGACCGGCACTTTGTCGACCACAATCACTTCCGAAGGGTCTTGCACCGCCTTCTGCAGCACCGATATATGGAATACATCGTGTAGACCACTTAGCTACACTTATAGCCTCAATCGATAAGCTGCTTCATCGATCAGCTCCAAAACCTAAAATAGTCCAAGGTACCTCAGGCTTAGCTTCTTCAAGCGACGCACCCGCGAGACACGCTCAAACGGCTTGATCTTCAAGTACACCCAGTTGCCGACAGCGAACTCCACATTCCTGTGCTTGGTGTTATAGTACTTAGCTTGGCGATCCAGAGCGATCAGCAATCTCTCTCGAATCGTTCGAACCAACAATGTTGCATATTCCACCTCTTGGCACTTGTACAACTTTGACTCACCCGTTTCCAACCAAGAAAACAGCGTGCGACATCTTCTACCATAAAGGGCCTCGAAGGGCGCCATTTGTATACTCGCCTGGTAGCTGTTGTTGTAAGCGAATTCCACCAAGTATAGGTGATCTTCCAACTGCTTCCCAAAGTCCAGGACGCACATGCGAAGCATGTCCTCCATTATCCTATTGACTCTATTGGTCTGCCCATCTGTCTGCGGATGAAAGTCTGTGCTGAATCTCAGCTTTGTTCCCAACATCTGCTACACCAGCCTCCAATCATTGGACGTGAACCGCCCATCATGGTCACTCACTATGCTGCGGGGCAAACTTTGAAGCCGTATAATATTATCCACGTATAAATTTGGCAATTTCTCCACGGAGTCATCCTTCCTATGCGGAATGAAGTGCGACACTTTCGTCAAACGATCCACGACCACCCAGATGGCATCGTTTCCCTTCTGCAACCTTGGCAAACCATGCACAAAGTCCATAGTAATGTCGTCGAACTTCCACTCCGGAATAGGCAAGGACTTCAAGAATCCTCCCGGCTTTTGGCACTCCGCCTTCACTACGGCACATGTTTGACACTTCGCCATGCACAGTGCCACATCCTTCTTAAGTCCTGGCCACTAGAACAATTTCTTCACATCGCGGTACATCTTCGTGCTCCCTGGGTCGATCGAGTACTTGGTATGATGAGCCTCGTACAACAAATCCGCCCGCAGATTGCCCACGTTTGGGACGCACAGACGACCGTCTTTCCATAGTAATCCATCCTCAACAACAAATTGGGAATTTTACCCATCCAAAGCCTCAACCATGATTTGCTTCATGCGGCCATCCATAACCAAAGCCTACCTAATCCGATCAGCCAGGTCATACTAAACTTCTGTCCAGTTTAATAGCGCTTCAGCACTTGTCTGCTTGTCTACGCAAGAGATCTCCAACGCCTCCAACTCCCGAATCAACCGCGCGTCATGGACTAACAGCCAATTAGCTTGAGCTGGGGCCATGTGACTCAACGCATCCGCAACTGCATTGCCTTTCCCAGGCACAAAATGAATTTTGAACGTGTAGTACCCCAGTAACTCCATCCATCTCTACTGTCGCATATTTAAATCTTTCTGATCCAACAATTATTTCAGGCTCTTGTGGTCGGTATAGATATCGACCTTCACCCCGTACCAGTAGTGCCTCCATAGCTTTAAGGCAAAAATCACGGTCGCTAACTCCAAGTCATGGACCGGATAATTCCTCTCATGCACTTTCAGCTGTCACGAGTAATACGCTATCACACTTCCATGTTGCAGTAGCACACAACCCAATCCACTGCCCGAAGCCTTGGTATAAATCTCAAAACCTTCGGTCCCACTCGGCGAACTCAGCACAGGCTCCGTGGTCAACCAACTCTTCAGCTCCTCAGAAGCTCGCGCGCACTTCGGCATCCAAACAAACTTCTGCTCTTTCCTCGTCAGAGTCATGAGGGGTAACGCTATCCACGAGAAGTTCTCCGCGAAGCGCCTGTAATAGCCGGCAAGCCCCTAAAAACTCCGAACTTCCACTACCATAGACAGCACAGGCCACTCTCATATCGCAACAATCTTCGCCGGATCCACCACAATTCCCTCTCCACTGACTATGTGACCAAGGAACGCTACTGAGGACAACCAAAACTCGCATTTGGAGAACTTGGTGTACAATTGGTTCCTCCTCAGCGTATCCAATACCAAATGCAGATGCTTAAATTGATCCTCCTCACTCTGCGAGTACACCAATATGTCGTCGATGAAGACGATCACAAAGTGGTCTCGGTACTCCCTGAAAGTCCTGTTCATTAGATCCATGAACACTGATGGCACATTTGTCAGCCCAAACAGCATGACTGTAAACTCGTTGTTGGAACACCCTATTACTGATTTGGGCAAGGATCACTATGTCTTTAGGAAATATGTTTTGACCTCTTTGTATAGATCTAAAGGTCAATTACAATTGAGTCTAAGTGTTAGTATTTAGGTTTGAAAGCTGCCCTCAAGACCAGAGATTTCAGTTCAGGAGACTAAGTCATTTCGTTGAGCTCAGTACGACGAATCGTCGAACTTCATTCGACGATCGCTGAGCTCACTTTGACGAATCGTCGAACTCCATTTGACGATCTCTGAGCTCAACTTCAACAAGTCGTCGAACACCATTCGACGATCTTCGAGCTCAGATCGACATTCTTGTCTCCAGTTTGTTTCTCTCTCTCTGAGCTCAGTTCGACGATAGTTGAGCTCAGATCAACGATCTCTGTTTCAGTCTAAGTCCAGTCTCTGAGCTCAGTTCGACGTTTTTTTGGTGAGATCAACGTTTTTCAATATTCAAATTCAGACAGTTGTGGAATTATTCTCAGTATTTATTTCAAGGATCTTGTAGCCATTTTCAATTAATCTGGAGCAAGTTTCAAGGGATTTTCAAAGGAATGTTTTCTATTGGATTTTCCTCCAGAAGACAAATACAGTTAAGGAAGTCATTTATGACAGGCTAACGGCTATCTTGGACAGAGAAGTATTCTATTCAGATCTAAGGAATAAAAGATCAGTTTTTCATTCTCTTCTCAGAGTTAGACACATATATTCTGCAACAACAACAATTACACAACAGAAGAGAAAGAGTTGCAGACATTCTCAGTCTTAGAATTCATACAAGAACACCATCATAAAAGGAGATCAATATACTGAAATTTTAAGATCCCTTTTGATTCCAGTGTTCAAAGGCCATCATCATTCAAGACTCTAGACACCACACATTTCAGCTGTTGCTGAAATCATCTTTTGCTGGAGATCAAATCTTCTGAAGGCCTATCATCCTACTGCAAAGCTTCACTTCCTGAACAACTCAAGATCTCAGGGGGAGCTTTGACAACATCCACTATCTTCTCTCTGATTGTTGACAGAGAAGATCATCTCATCTCTCTCTCTCTCTCTCTGCTGTAAAGGGTTTTTCAAACTACCTTCAAAAGTTTGTGCTGGTTTCTGAGACCTTGTCAAAGCTCAGTGGTGGCAAGATACCTGATCAAAAATTCTGGTTTGGTTTTTGAGTACCTTATCAAAAGCTCATTGGTGCCCAGGACACCGGATCAACTCATCCTGCAGTGGATTCCTACCTAGGGTGGTAGAAGAGTGGATATACCCAGGTTGATTGGGGAACCACTATAGCTCCTTGTGTCTTCTGGTTGCTTACTTTCTTTTTGTTTCTGGTTGTGGTTTGTGATTGCTTTGTGATTAGATAGTAGCTGTGTTTGTTTACTTTATTTCATTTGCTTCCCTGTTCATTTAGGAATTCAACAACTGTTGTAAAAAGTTTTTAGCAAGCACCATACTCTATTCACCCCCCCCCCTCTAGAGTATATCAGATCTAACTTGCACTTTCAATTGATATCAGAGCCAGGTTGGTTAAAAATACCACATCTCAGTGGTTGCACAGGCTAACACCTGAACCCAAAGATCCCTCCAGTTAGATCTGCTTGTTATAAGTTTGTTATTATGATCACTTCTTCACAAAACATGGCCCAAAACAAAGATTATGCTAGCACGAGACCTCCAGTGTGCAATCTATCTAAGTTTGCACTTTGGAAGGCAAGGATTAGACTGTACATGAACTCTATTGATGAGGATATTTTCAATTCTGTTTTGACAGTGTGTCCATGACCTCCAGAGAATACAAGTACAAGTGTTGTTCCACCTCCTTTAGGAACAGATGCAGAAATAAAGAAATGGAAATTGGCTGATGCAAAAGCTATGAACATTCTAGCCCAGACTATGTCTGATGAAATTTTCTAAAAGGTAGCTGAATGCAACTCGGCAAAGGACATCTGGGACAAGCTATCTGAGATAGTCTCAGGATCTGCTGATGAGAGAAAAGACAGAAGATCTCACCTCATAACCCAATATGAGAATTTCAAGAAAGGAGAAGCTGAGTCAGTATCAGACATATATAATAGACTCAGTCTTATAGTCAATGAGCTGAAAACTTTGGACAAGTAGATCTCATTGACTGAGCTAAATGATAAAATCCTAATGTGCTCCCCAAGCACTTGGGACTCAAGGATCTGGCCAATCAAGGATGCCAGAAGTCTGAATGAGATCACAACTGAAGCTCTCTTGGGCAAGCTCAAGTCTTATGAGTTGCTCATCAAGAATAGACAAGAAGAGTAGAAAGCTGCCTCACCAGCTACAAGAAAAGAAAAATCAATAGCTTTCAAAGCCATTGAAGATCAGCCTGAAGACAAGGTCACGGGCAATGAAGAGCTACTAAGCCTACTGGCCAAACGATTTTACAAAATGGCCAGAAAGGACTTCAGGAAAAGATCACATAGAGAGCATGACAAGCCAAGTAATGATAAATCAAATAACAAAGAAAGTATTTGCTTTGGTTGCAGGAAACCAGGCCACATTGTGCCTGACTGTCCAGAAAACAAAAACAAGGACAAAAAGGACAGGAAAGAAAGGAGAAAAGAAAAAGACTTCAAGAAGAACAACAATGGCAAACCCTCCTCCAGCAAGAACAAACATACAAGGAAGGGAATTGTTGCTGAAACTTGGAGTGAGATAGAAGAAGAATCTGAAGCCTCATCCAGCTCAAGTGATGATGAGGATGATGCTGAAGAAAAAGAATTCTGCATGATGACTATCAATGCCTCACAACACAATTCTGATGCAGAAGAGTCAGAATCTGAATCAGAGACTCAATCTGAACAGGACCAGGTAATAAGTTCTTTTGATTTTAATTCTGAGGACTTTAAGTATGAGTTTAAAGCACTATGTTTAGACTTATTAAGATCCGAGAAGGAAATCATTTCTCTCAGAAATCAATTATCTGAATACAGTATCTTAAAATCAGAAAACCTCAAACTCTCTGAGTAGTTGGAATGTTGTAGGGAGCAGATAGCATCACTGAAAAGTGAGCTATCAGAGGCCAAGAAGCTTGAAGAATCCCTCAATGGGAGAAGTATCAAGCTAATGGACATCACAAGCATAGTGAACTCAAGATTCAATAGTACACTGGGCTTGGGTGCTTCATCCAGCCAACCTATAGTATTATCAACCCCAATTAAATTTATCTTTGATAAAGGTAAGGGAGTTGTAGAGGTAGCTAGGAAGAATTCTGACTTACCAAAGAAAACAAGAGTTCAATAAAAATCGTCGAACGGAGCTAGACGATCGTCGAACGCAGATCAACGATCTCAGGCTAAATCGTCGAACTCAGGTCGACGATCTCTAAACCCTGAACTCTTCCACAGTCGATCTTCGAATGGAGCTCGACGATCTGACCCAAGATCGTCGAACTCAGCTCAGCGGTCGTCGAGCAGAGATCAGGGTTTTGAAAACTTTTTCAAAGGTAAATCAAATTCCAAACCTAGGGGTCCTTCATCCCAAAGATTTAACCCTTATACTGAATGGATAATACCTTCAAGGAGATATCATCCTGAAGGCTATAAGAGTCAACCAGGGATATCTTTTATTTCTGAATTCAAAGGTTATCAACCTAGGCCCAAGGTAAACTGGGTCAAAAATAAGTAAATTATCTTATGTGCAGGTAAAGACCTATCCAACATCAAACCAGCAATGGTATCTGGATAGTGGGTGCTCAAAGCACATGACAGGAAACATTGACAACTTCACATCCTTCAAAGCCAAGCTTGGACCCAAAGTAATATTTGGAGATTCAAACTTTGGACTAACAAAAGGATATGGTGTAGTCCAGATTGGCACAGTCACATTCAAGAAAGTAGCCTATGTGGAAGGACTGAAACACAACTTGATCAGTATCAGTCAACTATGTGATGAAGGCTAACAAGTGACTTTCAGCAAATCCTTATGCAAGATCAAATCAGAGGACAACACAACTGTGTTGACAGGTAAAAGGAAAGGTAACATGTATTTAGTAGACTTTCTTTCAACAGAAGTAGATATTTGCCTGTTTAACTCTATTAGTAGACCTAATGAACTATGACATAAGACATTAGGACATATAAACCTTAGAACCATTGCTAGGCTCTCCAAGGACAACCTTATTAGAGGACTACCTTCTGGCCCATACAAGAACGAAGGACTCTGCAGGGCTTGTCAATTAGGCAAGCAAACCAAAAATAGTTTCAAGTCACTTAATAAGAGTGATTCACCTAGGACTTTGTATCTGTTACACATGGATATTTTTGGACCCATTACAGTACACAGCTTAGGAGGGAAATCTTATACTTTAGTGGTTGTAGATGACTTCTCAAGATTCACATGGGTGTTCTTTCTGAGGAAGAAGTCTGATAACTTTAAGTGTTTGACAGAGTTTCTCAAATGCATACAGACTGAGTTCAATACTCACATTGCCCTAATCAGAAGTGATCATGAGACAGAGTTTGATTCTCTTCTTATGCAAGAGTTCTTTCAAAGTGAAGGGATCAGGCACACTTTCTCAGCTCCTAGAACTCCTCAACAAAATGGGGTAGCTGAAAGGAAAAATAGAACCCTTATTGAATCTGCCACTACATTGTTGTCAGATGCTCACCTTCCTCTATCGTTTTGGGTAGAGGCAGTGAACACCTCCAACTATGTGTTGAATAGAAGTTTAATACATAAACTGAAGGGCAAGACTCCCTATGAATTACTCAAAGGGAAGAAACCTAAAGTAGACTATTTTAGAATTTTTGGTTGTATTTGTTACATTCATAATAATGACAAGAAATACTTAGTAAAATTTCAAGCTAAAGCTGATGAAGGAGTGTTTCTGGGATACTCCATGACCAGTAAAGCTTATAGGGTATATAATAAATCAACTCTTAAAAATGAAGAATCTGTTCATATATCTTTTGATGAATCTAACATGTCTTTCAAGGAGAAGAATACTTCTACCATAGAACCTTTGCAGGTACACTCTCTTGCTGAAGACTTGGACAGGTTACAAATCATTCAAAAAAAGGAAAACAGTGAAGATGAAGAAGACATTCAACATCTTGAAGAACCAGTTGTTGTACCACTAGAGGAAAAAACAAAACAGGTTGGTGAACAATCAACATCTCCTGTTGATTTAGTAACATCAAGAGACCATCCAATCTCCCAAGTGATTGGAGACATCTCAGCTGGTGTGCAAACCAGAAATCAGGTCAACCAAAATCTGATGCACACTTGCTTCCTTTCTCAAATTGAACCTCAATCCATTCAAGATGCAGAGCAAGATCCACACTGGATCATTGCAATGCAAGAAGAGTTGCATCAATTTGAAAGGAACAAAGTTTGGGAACTAGTACCAAGGCCAAAGGATCACTCCATTGTTGGAATAAAGTGGGTGTTCAAAATAAATTGGATGATCAAGGAGTCATTGTAAGGAACAAGGAAAGGCTAGTTGCTCAAGGGTACTCTCAAGAAGAAGGGATAGATTATGACCAGACCTTTGCACCAGTTGCAAGGTTAGAGGCCATAAGAATCTTCTTAGCATATGCAGCACAAAGGATTCAAAGTATACCATATGGATGTAAAGAGTGCTTTTCTCAATGGAGATATCAAAGAAGAAGTCTATGTCAGACAACCCCCAAGTTTTATCTCTTCAACTCATCCTGATTATGTTTTCAAATTGCACAAAGCATTGTATGGTCTAAAGCAAGCTCCTAGAGCATGCTATGAGACCTTAGCATGCTTTCTTCTGAAAAATGAGTTTATAAGGGGTAGAGTAGACCAAACTCTTTTCATTAGAACCCATAAGTCCCATACCCTACTAGTACAAATCTATGTAGATGATATTATATTTGGTTCTACTGATTCAAATTTGTGCAGAAGGTTCTCCAATCTAATGCATTCTAAATTTGAAATGAGTAGCATGGGTGAGTTATCCTTCTTTTTAGGATTACAAATCATACAACATGTTGAAGGCATATTTATTTCTCAAACCAAGTATGCAAAAGAATTGGTTAAGAAATTTGGTATGTTTGAAGCATCATGCATGAAAACACCTATGCATACTAATGCTGTATTAGATGCTGATGAACATGGGAAACCTATTGATCAGACAATATATAGAGCAATGATTGGCTCTTTATTGTACCTTACATCTTGTAGACCTGACATAATATTTGCTATATGTATATGTGCTAGATTCCAAGTGAGCCCTAGAGAGTCACACCTAACCTTAGTAAAAAGGATTCTTAGGTATGTAAAAAGTTGTCCAAATCTAGGTCTCTGGTATCCAAAAGACTCAGCATTTGACTTAACTGGATTTTCATATGCTGATTATGCTGGATGCAGAATAGACAGGAAAAGCACCAGTGGAACTTGTCAGTTTCTTGGTGACAGACTTGTCTCCTGGTTTTGCAAGAAACAAACATCTGTGTCAACTTAAACTGCTGAAGCTGAGTATATGACTGCAGGTAGTTGTTGTTCACAAATCTTGTGGATTCAAAACCAACTCCTAGACTATGGCTACAACTTAGAGAAGTCAAAATTATTTTGTGATAATACCAGTGTTATTTCTATAGCACAAACTTCAGTACTCCATAGTAGGACAAAACACATGGAAATTAGGCATCCCTTTCTAAGGGATAATATTGAGAAAAATAAAATTAAACTTCAATATATCCCAACTGATTTGCAAAGGGGAGATATTTTCACTAAACCCTTGGATGAAAAGAAACATACATTCTTCCTGAATCAGTTAGGAATGTTAGATGGAGGAAGTATAAAATAAGATCCAAGATTTTCAAAAATCTAAAAATGACCAAGACTAGGCAGATCAAAGTGATTTTTCTAGTGTATAGTGTGTTTCTGATGTCTGAACTGCGCTTGACGATTTTCCCCCGGATCGTCGAACGGAGATCGACGACTTCCGAAATCGTCGACCAGAGTTCAGCGCTTCTCAGATAGTGCTAAACTATTTTTTCAGGTCAGCGATCGTCGTGCGGAGCTCGACGATTTTGTTTTCTGAACTATCATCGAACGGATCTCGACCCTCTCCAACATTGTCGAACGGAGATCGACGCTATTGATGACTTTTTAGTTTCCTTTAGAAGCCCAGATCGTCGAATAGAGTTCAACAATCTTTCCTTTTCTGCATCGAACCCTAATATAAAACTCATTTTTCGGCCGTCGTTCTCCCTTTGCGCTTTCATACTTTCTGCAAACTTTCTCTTTCCCTCCAAACTTCTCTACACTTGGTCGTTTGTTTGTTCATTTTTTGCAGGAATCAATGGCCGTTTCAGTCGCCATCTTGGCCGCACTGAAATTTGATGTTGGATTTGATATCGACATGGATTCGTTCAACAACAGTGATCAAATCTTCCAGGACATTCTGAAACTTTTCAAAGAACAATTGCTAGTTACCATAATGACTACCAGGATCAAATTAGTTGCAGATGAGATCAAGGAATGGGTGTATACTGCTCATAACCTGGATCAGAATACAGTGGTTGGAACAATCTCAGGAACCCAGGTATCCCTAACATCTGCTGCCTTGACAGAGGTTTTTGAATTGAAATCTGGAGAAGACTCTGCTGAACTTTCTGGAGAAGAGTTTTCCAATATGCTTGAAAGGATGGGTCACTCAGAAGCAAACCATAGCAAATTGCTGAAGAAAAATCTGTCTGTTGAGTACAGATTTCTAGCTGATGTTGTTGGCAAAGTATTGTTGGCCAAACACTCAGCCCATGATACCATATCCAGGTATCAGCTCTGCTTGATGGGTGCCCTAGTGGACAAGAAACAACTGAACTGGGGAGAAATTTTCTTTGACGTGATTAGAAGAAGATTAACAAGAATTTTGTTAATTTTGGAAGGATATTAGGGTTGTTTCTTCAGAACAGATGCCCTGCACTGCTAGTTTCCAGTGGGATGCAGATCAATACCTCCAAGAGTTCACCTGTGGCCTATTTGGAAAATGGGACAGGCAAATTGTCAAACCCAGCAGGCCCTCTGCAATTTCTACTTCAGGCACAAGGACTGCTCTAGTCACTTCCCCTCAGGTTTCTGCCCTGCAGAAGACTTGCCTGTTTCTTCTTCTCCTCCTCCACCTCCTATTTAATCAACAACAGTCACCTCCACCATCACTATTTCCACCCCATCTCCAACTTCCATTCCTCCTCCAACTCCATCACTCACTGAAGAACTCTTCCATCCTCTACATCACTACTCACACCTAGATATTGACTCATCCTCTCACATTCCATCTTTCAATCTTATAGATGATTCCTATATGGATGATTCTCCCTCATCCCCTACTGAGCCACCATCTTCATCCACCTCATACCAACAACTACTTCAAGATATAATTGGACAACCATCCTTCACACCATCTATTTCCATTCCATTATCTTCCATTTCCACAATTCCCATCTCTCAACCATCATTTCCACCATCCACAAGTTCTCCACCAACATCTCTTGTTGCTCCAACTTCAACTCCTACCTCTACTCAAGTCCATCTTGAGCAAGTACATCTTCCAGCTCTTACAGACAGGCTCTATGAGCTGATAGCTCCAAGGCTATCTCTCCTGCTGGAGACCTCTTTGGCTCCGCTTCTAAAAACTGTTCAGGAACTGTCTGCTAGGCTCTCCTCTTTTCTTCCTTCTCAGGAAATCCCTTCTTATGGGTGCCTTGATCCAGTTGCCACTGAATCTAGTCAGGGGGAGATGCCTCATGAAGTTGAAAGATTGCCTGCTGTTGTATCTTCAGTCCAAGCTCAAGCTCCAGTACCTCTAGTTGCAGTTATCACAGTGGACCTCAGGTCACTGTTATTAGTTTTTGATTATGTTTATTTCAACTGTCTTCCAGTCCAGCATACTGAAGATCAGCAATCTGAAGATCTCTCTAAGGCCATTGTGCCTATTTCCAGCTGTGATACCAGCTTAATAAGCTCTTTTATAAACTCCCACTATACCGCTGCTCCTTCTGTTTCTGTTGCTCTTACTGCTGCTGCTCCTACTTCTAATGTTGATATTTTTGTTATTTCTGTTACTGCTATTTTAGTATCCGAGGATATGCATATGATAGAGGCATTTGTTTTTGAGCCTGTTGTTACTGCTGCTAATGCTCCTTTTGAAGTTGATTTTCCAGTCTCATTTGTTACTACTGCTGCTGTAGCTTCTGTTTCTGAAAGTGTTGTATCTGAATCTGCTGATGTAATTTCTTCTGCCAGTATTGCTTCCACCCCTCTTCCTGCTATTGCTACTGATACTGGTGCTGTCTCTGCTGTTTCTTCTGCTCAGTCTCAACAACAGATAGATTATCTCAAAAGGATTGATGCAATGTATGATAATCCTCCAAGCTCAGACAGTGATCAGTTCAGGACTGACTCAGATGATTCCTCTGCTGTAATTGCAAGGAAAAGGAAAGCTAGAAACAAAGCTATGAAGAGAGTTCCTCCAGAAAAAGTGAAAGATACAAATGACATTCCATATTATATACTGCATAGTTGCCCTATCACAGAACCCTGGATGCAGTACTCCAGGAATCAACTGAAAGCTATGAAGACGAAGAGAAAGTATGACAAAGGATCTTCACATTTCAATCCTCCTCCTCCTCCCTCACCTGATGCAGGTGCAGGTGGTAGTTCTGCTTTCCAATCCTCTGCCAGAAGCCAAAGCTCATATCAACCTCAAGGTAGATCCCAGTACAGAGGTAGTCAATCTAGAGGTTACCAGTCCATAAGAGGACATTATAGAGGAAATCAAAGAGAATTTCAAGTGTACTCCAAAGGATATTCCAGGCAACATCCATATTCAAGGGAAGGACAAGTTCCATCTGACACAACTTCTGGTCCCTTTCCTTATAAGCTGAAAGATTTAGTCTCTTCCAGAGCTCCTCCAGATAATCCTTCAAATAGATATGAGCCTCCTGTTCCATTTGAGGACCCAGAAAATAACCCCACCTCATGGACAGCTAGAATGAAAGAATTGGCTGCTTTAGATCAAATCAAGAAAGCTAGAGAACAAGGAAAAGATACATCCAGTATCACTACTTTATCAGATCAAAGGAAGAAGGAACTTGAAAGATACTCATCCAGTAAATTTTTTGATTCAGAAAGCTACATGAAGCTGCATCCAGAAGCTGTAGTGCCCAGGCCAAAGCAACAAACCTCTCTAGGTGCAGCTGATGATAGAAGATCTAAGAAAGAAGCTCTCAATCCCAACAGAGAAATTGTTCTTATAAAGAGCAAGGAAAAAGAATGATTCTGTAAGATGACAGTATATTTTATTTTTTGAACTATCTGAGATAATGTCTGTGTTTCTGCTATGTCTTGTTTGTTATATCTCTGCTTTGTATGTTTTTATTTTTCCAATATCTGTAAATAGTAATCCTAACCCAAATAGGGGGAGATTGTTGGAACACCCTATTACTGATTTGGGCAAGGATCACTATGTCTTTAGGAAATATGTTTTGATCTCCTTGTATAGATCTAAAGGTCAATTAGAATTGAGTCTAAGGGTTAGTGTTTAGGTTTGAAAGCTGCCCTCAAGACCAGAGATTTCAGTTCAGGAGACTAAGTCATTTCGTCGAGCTCAGTACGACGAATCGTCGAACTCCATTCGACGATCGCTGAGCTCACTTCGACAAATCATCGAACTCCATTCGACGATCTCTGAGCTCAACTTCAACAAGTCGTCGAACTCCATTCGACGATCTTCGATCTCAGATCGATGTTCTTGTCTCCAGTTTGTTTCTCTCTATCTCTGAGCTCAGTTCGACGATAGTTGAGCTCAGATCGACGATCTCTGTTTCAGTCTAAGTCCAGTCTTTGAGCTCAGTTCAATGATAGAGGAGCTCAGTTTGACATTTTTCTGGTGAGATCGACGTTTTTCAAGATTCAAATTCAGACAGTTGTGGAATTATTCTCAGCATTTATTTCAAGGATCTTGTAGCCGTTTTCAATTAATCTAGAGCAAGTTTCAAGGGATTTTCAAAGAAATGTTTTTATTGTACTTTTCTCCAGAAGACAAATGCAGTTAAGGAAGTGATTTATGACAGGCTAACGGCTATCTTGGACAGAGAAGTATTCTATTCAGATCTAAGGAATAAAAGATCAGTTTTTCATTCTCTTCTCAGAGTTAGACACACATATTCTGCAATAACAACAATTACACAATAGAAGAGAAAGAGTGGCAGACATTCTCAGTCTTAGAATTCATACAAGAACACCATCATAAAAGGAGATCAATATACTGAAATTTTCAGATCCCTTTTGATTCCAGTGTTCAAAGGTCATCGTCATTCAAGACTCCAGACACCACACATTTCAGTTGTTGCTGAAATCATCTTTTGCTGGAGATCAAATCTTCTGAAGCCCTATCACCCTACTGCAAAGCTTCACTTCCTGAACAACTCAAGATCTCAGGGGGAGCTTTGACAACATCCACTATCTTCTCTATAATTGTTGACAGAGAACATCATCTCATCTCTCTCTGCTGTAAAAGGTTTTTCAAACTCCTTTCAAAAGTTTATGCTGGTTTCTGAGACCTTGTCAAAACTCAGTGGTGGCAAGACACCTGATCAAAAAATCTGGTTTGGTTTTTGAGTACCTTATCAAAAGCTCATTGGTGCCCAGGACTCCTGATCAACTCATCCTGCAGTGGATTCCTACCTAGGGTGGTAGAAGAGTGGATGTACCCAGGTTGATTGGGGAACCACTATAGCTCCTTGTGTCTTCTGGTTGCTTACTTTCTTTTTGTTTCTGGCTGTGGTTTGTGATTGCTTTGTGATTAGATAGTTGATGTGTTTGTTTACTTTATTTCATTTGCTCCCTGTTCACTTAGGAATACAACAATTGTTGTAAAAGGTTTTTAGCAAGCACCATACTCTATTCACCCCCCCCCCCTCTAGAGTATATCAGATCTAACTTGCACTTTCACTCGTAATGCCCGTATCTCGTACTAAAAGCTGTCTTGGGGATATCACTCTCCCTTATCCGCAACTGATAATAACCGGACTTGAGATCCAATTTCGAGTACACTGATGACCCGACTAACTGATCAAAGAGATCATCAATCCTTGGGATCAAGTACTTGTTCTTCTCCGTTAGCTTGTTCAGTTCTCAGTAATCAATACAAAGTCTCGAGCTTTCGTCCTTCTTCTTAACAAAAAGGACCGGTGCGCTCCAAGGAGACGAACTTGGATGCACATACCCCTGCTCCAACAACTCTTTAAGTTGTACCTTCAGCTCCGCCATCTCCTTAGGCGCTAGCCGATACGGAGAATGTGACACAGGTTTCGCACCTGGAACTAGCTTGATGGTGAAATTTAGCTCCCGTTGAGGTGGGGCTCCAGGAAGATCGCCAGGTAACACATCAGGGTACTCAGATACCACTGAAATACTGTCCAACGTAGGCTTAGGCTTTGCAACCTCCACTAGTGTGAAGAACAGCTCTGCTCCAGCACGAACTGCCTTCACCACCTAAAGAGCAGTCATCAAAGTCTTGCTCAACCCTTTCAGGCACGTAAAGGTCGTCTCACGACCTGTCCCCAACTTAACCTCCTTGCGACCGAAATCAATATAAGCTTGCTGCTCCGAGAGCCAGTCCATGCCAAATATCACGTCGAACTCCACTAGCAGTAGTAACGACGCTTGCAAATCGAACTCTTGACTCCCAATATGAATCTTTATGCCACAGATTCTATCCGCGCGCATCGAACACCCATTCGGCAACAACACATCCAGTTTGTCCTTCACCATCAAAGAAGGTACTCCGATGCACGATATGAATCCTTCGGACAAAAAAGAGTGTGAAGCTCCCTTATCAAAGAGTGCTCTCACCGGATTCTCACAAATCAAAACAAATCCTATACAAGTAGTGGTAAGGTAACACACGCATAACAAGTATTTAAAAATTAACTTGCTATAAATTTAAACTGTACCTGTCACCACATCCATTTGCTTAATGCCCTCCTGCTGGCCAAGATTGTAGACTCTAGGTTGAGTAAGAGCATAATGGGATGCAGTTGACTCCACCGCCTTGCCCTTCTCTTCATACGTTGCTCCTGGCTTCCTCTCGGACTTTGGACGTCCGCTCCAGCAGTCCCGTGAAAAATGTCCCGGCTTTCTACAAGTAAAGCACGCGCCTGGGGTTCGACCCGTAGTCGCCCCAGAAGCACCGGAAGAAGGGGCTGGACCCGAGTCCTAGCCTTCTTAGACCACCTACGGTACGTAGGCTTTGAGATAGCCGACACCTTGAACTCAGTCTTCTTATCACTAGAGCTTTTCTTTGCTTACACATTCTTCAAGTCCTTCACCAAAGACCGGGTCGTATTGACCAGGGTCAAGAAGCCCTGCGTCATAGGCCCCGAGAGCAGTAGCCTTAAGTCATCTCTCAGACCTTCATAGAAACGGTTTGTCTTACACTCCTCATCCGCGAACGTAGAGCTAGCATACCTACCCAACCGAGTAAACTCATGGAGATACTCATCCACGCTACTCTCTCCTTGCGACAATTTCAGGAACTAATTCTCCAACGCAATATTCTGAGACGAAGGGAGGTACCTAGACAAGAACAATCTCGAAAATGCTTCCATCGAGACGTCCATGAGTTGCCTTCCTCTCAAGTGATGCAGCTCTAGACCTTCCCACCACAGACTCGCATCCCCGTCCAACAGGAATGTAGTTATAGTGGTCATCTGCCACTCCTCCGTTTTCATCGCTGTCAAGACTCTCTTCACTCGGGAGAGCCAATCTTCAGCTTGGGATAAGGTTCCCAACCCCGAGAACACTGGATGATTAAAGCTCATAACATGTTTGAGCTGCATTTCAGTTGCTCTCCTAGGAACCAAAGGTTCCACCACTACTTGCTCCACTCTTCTTGGCTCATTCGTTTGAAGCGGTACCTGCTCCATCGTAGGAGCGGGCTGCTGCATTTGCCTTGCAGGCTGCGCGTTGATCATGACAAACACTGCTTCGGCCACCAATCATATGGTTTCAGCTGAGGGAGGTGTTGTAGGAACATCATTCGGTGTGCTGTTAGCCTCAGAAACTAGGCGCTCTGACGGCCCTGCACCACTTCTAGTTACCTATAGTTGTACAAAACACCGTTAAGCGACCAAACAAAATTGCAAAAAGCAATTATAGGAACACGCAGGTTCCTCAAACACGTGCATTTTCATTCCTAAGTGGACATTCATGGATTATTTTATGTTATAACGATGACGCACACACATGTGCTCACCACCCTTAAAAGAATTCGTCCACGAATTCATTTAAGTTGACCGAAACCAGTAGTCTGATACCAAATTGTAACACCCCCTATCTGTCTCATAGCATATAGTAGTAGGTCCGGCCGGGGCCCGACGCCATATACCACAGACAGACCGGAAGGTTACTCAATGGAAACCATCCAACTAAGAATCAACGTCCTACACATAGTACATTCTAGTGGAAGCAATTTATTAATTGCAAGAAATATAGAACCCTGCCAACAGCATGAATGTCCACTACAAAACCCAACGGGAATGACGTACAATACACAAGTACATGGCCTTAAGGCCTTACAATAGTTTACTCAAATTACTGTGTGTAACGCTCCCGGTTTTTCTGTGTTTTGTTTGATCTTTGGTTGGCGTTACGATGGCGTATTTTCCGGGTTTTTTGCCGTTGTAGAGCGTGGTCTTAGCTCTTAGGGTTCCCTGTGTAGCCTGTTTGTAGCCTGTTAGCAAGATTCCCCAGCTAGCCGGAGTCCGTTTGATGACTCGGTTGGGCCTCTTAGGGAATGCTTGTGTTTTGGCTTCGGGTGGTGATATCCCGGGTTTTGTTCGTCGAATGCTAATTTCGACTTCACAGTTGTGTTCGTAGCGTGGGTTTTTAGCTGCGAGGCGAATTTTGTCATTTTTCGAGATATTTCGGGTCTCGTGTTGCTTTGATTTTGTGTGTAAATAATTAATATGTAGATTTTTTTTATTAAACCTGTTGTATATATATAGCCTTAGGTTAGAAATAGGGCTCGGTTCTTTTGTTTCTTTTCTTTTCTCTGTTTGGAAGAAGCCGCTGCCTGTATGAGAGGAAGAGAACCGTCGGACTACCCTAGCCTTCGGACGCCGATTTCTGGAAATCTAGCGGTCGAAACTCGATTTCGAGAGTGGATCTGGACTGCCCTCGCCTGGATCTGCTTTCTTTCTGCTCCTCAGCTTGCTGCTCTGCGGCTAGATCCGAGCGTGGGGGAGGCCGCCAGCCATGTTTTTCTGGTATTGAGGCAAGTGATGTTCCCTCATCCTTGCCATGATTGATCTTTGTCTTCTTTTGTTTAAATTTTATCTCTTTCCTGCTTAGATCTTAGGTGTACATTAGGGTTCGTTCCCGATCATACCGTGGCTAGTGTAGAAAAGTTCCCGTTAAATCTCAGTTTTCCTGAGGGATTGTGTTTATTAGGGTCAGATTTGGTTCGGTTCAGGTCGAGTAGTTGCTATTGACGATGGATGATGGAACTCTAGAGAGAGGCCTCGTTCTTGTTTTGGTTAATTGCTGGGCTTGGCGCCGGTGGCCAGTCGGGTGTCGACACCTTTGTGTCGACACCGGCCAGCAGTGGTGTCGACACTTTGTGTCGACACTAGCAGCTGTGGTGTCGACACTTGGTGTCGACACCAGCAACAGAGGTGTCGACACTTGGTGTCGACACCAGCAGCTGTGGTGTCGACACCAGCAGCAGAGGTGTCGACACTTGGTGTCGACAACATCAGCTGTGGTGTTGACACTTGGTGTCGACACCAGCAGTAGAGGTGTCGACACTTGGTGTCGACACCAGCAGCTGTGGTGTCGACACCAGCCGCTGTGGTTCCGACACCTTATGTCGACACCGACTTGTCGTGGTGTCGACATATCGTGTCGACACTGGTGCTGCGCTTGTTTTGGGGTCAGGAAGACTCGGGGTTGGTTCGGGTTAGGCGTGCAAGGCCGCGTCGGTTGGTCCCGACGTTCTTGTCTTGGGTTCATGTGTTTCTTAGGATTGTTAGTGTGACCTTTTCCCTAGGGGGGCATTGGGTGTTCGGCTAGTTCCTACATGCCGACTCTTGGGTTGTGGCAGGGGGTAGAGTTTTGGTGGCCTCTAGAGGGGTGGTTTTATGTGGAGAGCTGTGGCCACCGCCTTTTGCCCCAGTTTGGGTTGGTGTGTGTGGGACCCTAAAGCTGCTACTGTTTGACCCCTTAGCCCTTTTTGGATCTGATTTTGGTTACGTATTCAGATCCATGTTTTGACGACTGCCACTTGCCCACGTGTTAGGACTGTTAGTCCCTTTCCTGCTTATGCTTTCTTTTCTTTTGGCATATATGTATATGTCTTGTTGCTGTTGCAGACTCTTTTGGTAGGACATAATGGTTTTATTGCTCGTACTTGGTGTGCTCTGCTATGCTCTAGTCAGTACTCTCTTTTATTATCACCCCTTTTCTTTTGCTTATAGCAGTGTGTTGCCGGGTTGGTAAACCCTTCTTCTTGTTTTCTCATTAATCTATTGCTCTATTTACCTTTTTGACTATTTTCTTGCTGAAGTGTTCTTTTCTTGAATGCCTCAGGTCCAGGTTGTAGCCAGTTCAGCGGCTAGTTCTTTTCGAGGGGCTTGTTGGCGGCCTCTTGGGTAGCTGAGATAGCTGATCCCCGTTTTGTGAGGTAGTCATTTACTTTTCTGTATAGACATACATACTCGCCAGTGGGTTCGTGTCAGGTTGTTGACGCCCACTGGTGGCTTCTTGCGATGTTGGGTATGACTTAAACTGCTGTTTTTGCCTATTTTATGGTTGGTTACTTGTTTCTGGGAAGGATTTATGCAAGGTTGCATGTTAGATATTTTAAAACCTAAAAGTATTGCTATATGTACCTCATGCATAACATGTTTTCTAAAACAAAGACACTATTTTTCCTCAGCGTAAAACACTATCTTTCATACCTACTATATTCACCTTAGAGTCGTGCGTACCATGAGTCGTCCCCCGGGGACTCTCATGCTCATTTAGGGTGTCAACTTAATTGAACCAAAGTATTTTCTGCTGCGTATAGATATAATTTAAACTGTGGACTAGCTGATCCACCGTGCTGAGGGATACGGCCATTCAACATAACTGATTTTCTTTCACACTTAATCAACGACTTTCCTTAAAAATCTAGGGTCTGGAGTTTTGCCTGAGCGTGTGCAGTTATCCCCTGCACGACGTGGCATCACGGCACGTGTTTTCTCTTGCTCTGATACGATTTCTTCGTTGTGAAAATGCGGGTTGTGACAGTTGGTATCAGAGGGAGGTTTCTTGACAAATGGTCAGGCAACCTTTCCCTTGTCTGCATTAGTGGTTAGTGTCATACCATACACACACCGATATATCATCAGCACGTCTTGGCCGAAGCACGAACACTACACTCATGAGCATAAAGAAGTATAAAGGGCATATTATGTAGTATGGGATGCATAATATGTGTTTGTATATGGATCCACCATAAGAGGCAACATGTGAGGGTTATGTAGTATGGGATGCATAACCTCACCACATGAATGCGGCTAGCACGTTTTCTTTTTTCGTTGCATGGGAATGTTATGTAGTATGGGATGCATAATATTTTCATGTGTACGCCGTTCATGGCATGCACTAAGGCCTTTTTATAATGCATAGCACATCATGCATAGCATAACATTTCATAAGCACAACGTGCCAAGCTAAAGATTTGCAAGATGACATATGTACACACATGGTTTTGAGTCAAAAAGAATACAAATACATGCATTCATGGTTTAGGCACCTGAGTTAGTATGGTGGTGGTGAACCATCTTAGGTTAAGCATAATATCATCATGGTAAAAAAACAACTCCCAGAGCAAGTTTTAGCAGTTGAAGTTCATATTTAAGTGTGTTTGTCTGTACCGGGTAGTTTTGTTCTAGATGATGGGCTAGGTTTTGTCTGCAGTTTGTGCGATTTTAGGATGGCGAGACGTCCTGCGATGAGATCGACCCCCCAATCCGAGGGTGAGACGTCAGGAGCGTAGATCGATGCGGTGGTAGAAAGCCTGCGGCTGAGTAATGAGGCATTATCGAGGCAGGTAGTGGCTATGCAGGCTTAGATTCAGTCCCTTGTAGCAGTAGTGGCGGGACAGACCCTGAGAGCTCAGGACCCCGCTGAGGGGGTAGCTGTTCCTACCCCTCCTGCTCCTCCCGTGCCTTTGGTTGTGGTGCCCCCGGAGATGACGTTCATATCCCAGTTTCAGCGGCTGAGACCCCCTACCTATGATGGGCAGGCAGATTTCATGATTTTGGATGGCTGGCTGATTACCATTGAGGAGATGTTCTCTTACTCAGGGATTACGGACGATCAGAGAGTGATGCTCGCTGCCTACCAGCTCAAGGGCTTAGCAAAGAATTGGTGGCTGAGGGAGAAAGAGAGCTTAGTGGCAGGTTGCACTTGGGAGTCATTTAAGGTGATGTTGTTAAGTAAGTTTCTGCCTTCAGTCGAGCGAGACCGGCTAATGAATGACTTTCTTCATTTAAAGCAGAGGAAACTCACGGTTAGTGAGTATGAGATTGAGTTTAGTAAGTTGAGACGGTTTGCTCCCGGTCTGGTGAGTGTTGAGGCAGACCGAGTTAAGCAATTTCTGGGTGGATTAAGAAGCGACATTCAGCGGTTAGCGAATGCCTATGGAGCCGTCAGTTATGCCAGCGTGGTTGAAGCTGCCTTGAGAGTTGAGGCCATTGAGAATGCCAAGAATAGAGGCCAGAAGTTAAGGAAGGATAAGCGGAAGTCCGATGGAGGGAAGAGCCCTCAGGAGCCAGATGCTATCTCGAGAAAGAAGATCAAAGAGATTTGTAGCTTTTGTGGCCGGCCAGGCCACCCCTTTGAGAAGTGTTTCAAAAGGTTGGGAGCACAGAAGAAGGAACAGGTGCACGCGATTCAGGGTGTTTCCAGGGGAGACTTGGTGTGTGCCTTGTGTGGAAGGAAGGGGCATGAGGCTGCCCGTTGTTGGTTAAAAGATAAGGTCTGTTTTCAGTGCGGCCAGAAGGGTCATCTCAAGACAAGGTGCCCTCAGACCCACCCTATTCTACAGCCAGTTCCCCTCCAGGCTTTGCCACCGCCTCAGCAAATGGATAAAGGAAAGGGGAAGCTGAATGTGCTTTCGGCAGACGAAGCGAAGACTTCGACCCAGGTTATCTCAGGTTCGACTCCTCCAAAGTCATTTCGTTGTGTTCCCTTTTTGGTGGTAGTTTTCGTTTTAGCGCTTGTTGCCTTAGATGCGTGTGCAATTCGTAGGACGATTTAATGTAAAGAACTGCTGGGCGCGCGTTCTCTTCGATTCCGGTGCTACCCACTCGTTTGTGGCGAGGGCCTTCGTGGAGCGGTTCGGTTTGGGCCTAGATCGTGTTGGTGGTGCCTTCTGCGTTAATTTTCCCTCCGGTGACTCTATAGTTGCGGACCTGGGTGTCCTCGATTGTCCGATTTTGTTGGGAGATTTTCTAGCCAAGGCAGATCTGAAGGTGATTGACCTGGAGGACTTCGATGTTATTTTGGGCATGGACTGGTTGTCAAGGTACGATGTTGTGATCCAGTGCAAGGGTAAGCGCTTGGACTTTGTCAAAGACAACGATCAGCCAGGGAGCGTTTATGGATATTCTCTCCAGGAGTCTCCAATCATTTCTGCGGTGCGTACTCGGAAGTTGCTTATTTCTGGCTGTTTTGCCTGTGTGGTTTCTCTGGTAGGGACGATTGTTAGTGTGCCCCGTTTGGAAGAGATTCCTGTGGTGTGTGACTTCTCTGATGTGTTTCCTGACGATCTTCCCGGTCTTCCACCCGATCGAGATGTCGAGTTTGTGATAGATTTGGAGCCAGACACGCGTCCTATCGTAAAGGCGCCGTACTGGATGGCCCCGCGAGAGCTGGAAGAGTTGCGAATTCAGCTGGATGAGTTGTTGGAAAAGTTTCATAAGGCCGAGTTCTTCACCTTGGGGTGCACCAACTCTGTTCGTTAAAAAGAAGGATGGGTCGATGAGGTAATGCATCGACTATAGAGAGCTGAACAAGGTTACTATTAAGAACAGGTACCCTTTGCCGCGAATCGACGATTTGTTTGACCAACTACGTGGTAGTGCCGTGTTTTCCAAGATAGATCTCCGTTCGGGCTATCACCAATTGAGGATTCGGGAGTCAGATGTTCCGCGGATGGCGTTCCGCTCTCGTCATGGGCATTTTGAGTTTTTGGTTGTCTTTTGGATTGACTAATGCGCCCTCAGATTTTATGGATTTGATGAACAGAGTTTTCAAGGACTTTCTAGATAAGTTTGTAATTGTTTTTATAGATGATGTTTTGGTGTATTCTAAAGATGCGGAGGAGCATGATCGACATTTGCGACTGGTCTTGGCGACTCTGAGAGACCATAAGCTATACGCCAAGCTGAGCAAATGTGAATTTTGGTTGCCTCAAGTTTCTTTTCTAGGCCACGTGGTTAATAAGGAGGGAATATCGGTGGACCCAGAAAAGATCGCTGCTGTTATGGAATCGGCGAGACCTGTTACTCCCAAAGAGATCAGAAGCTTCTTGGGTTTGGCTGGTTATTATAGAAGATTTGTAGAAGGCTTCTCTACCTTGTCCGCACCGTTGACCAAGTTGACGAAGAAGAATGTAGCCTTTTTATGGGATGATAAGTGTGAGAAGGCTTTTGAGGAACTAAAAAGAAGGCTATGTTCGGCTCCAATTTTGTCTTTGCCTCCGGAGGGTAGTGAGTATGATATATATATGGATGCGTCGCATGTCGGACTGGGCTGCGTTTTGATGCAGGGCGGGAAGGTGATTGCGTACGGGTCAAGGCAGCTAAAGACTCACGAGAGGAATTACCCTACGCATGACCTGGAGTTTGCAGCTGTGATCTATGCGCTGAAATTGTGGAGGGATTTGCTATATGGCGCGCAGTGCAAGATTTTCACGGATCATAAGAGTTTGAAGTATGTGTTCACTCAGAAATAATTGAATCTGCGCCAGCGGCGGTGGTTGGAGTACGTGGCCGACTATGATGTTGAAATCCAGTATCATCCGGGCAAGGCAAATGTGGTGGCTGATGCCCTGAGTCGGAAGTCAGGTAAGATTTTCAATCTCTCCGCCGAGTGTCTAGTGGAAGAGTTTCTTTTGATGGACATTTCTGTGGGAAGCTGCGATCCGCAGAGTAGCTTGGAAGTGGCAGAACCTTCGTGGATTGCGCTTACGAGACTGCATCACAAGGATGATCCCGATCTTCTGCATTTGTATCATCGAGCTGAAAAAGGTGAATTATCAGATTTCTCCATAGACGATGCGGGTACCTTGAAGTATCGTGGCAGGTTTTGCATCCCCGCGGTTGGAGATATCCGGGATGTGGTGTGCAGAGAAACCCACGGATCTAGTGTTGCATACCATCCAGGGTCGACCAAGATGTATCATGATTTAAAACAGATTGCCTGGTGGTACGGGATGAAAAAGGACATAGCCAGATTTGTTTCAGAGTGTTTCACTTGCAGGCGTGTGAAAGCCGACCATAGGAGGCCTGGTGGCAAGCTGACTCCCTTGGAGATTCCGATGTGGAAGTGGGAGAGTATCTCGATGGATTTCATTACAGGCTTACCAAGATCTCCTAAGGGGTATGATTCAGTTTGGGTAATCGTAGACAGATTGATGAAGAGCGCTCATTTCGTACCATTTAAGATCGATTATCCGATGAGGAAGATAGTCGAGCTGTATCTGGAAGAGGTTGTCAGATTGCATGGTGTACCCGTCAGTATCATATCAGATCGAGACTCGAGGTTCACATCTCATTTTTTGAAGAGCCTTCAAGAGGGTTTGGGTACAGATTTGAGATATTCCACGGCTTATCATCCGCAGACCAATGGTCAGACGGAGCGAGTAAATCAGATTGTGGAAGATATGATCTGATGCTATATTCTGGACCACGGAGGAGCGTGGGACAAGCGCTTGCGGCTTATGTAATTCACATATAACAACAGTTACCAAGATGCCTACAAATGGCTCCTTTTGAAGCTTTGTATAAAAGGCGCTGCAGGACTCCCTTGTTTTGGGCGGAGCTTGGCGAGGGACCTTTGTTGGGTCCAGAAGCGCTCGAGGAGATGGAAACCGCTGTGAAGCTTATTCGGGAAAAGCTTCGGATAGCCCAGGAGAGATATGAGAAGAACGCCAATCGGCGTAGATCGGACTTGGAATTTTCTGTGGGGGCTCGGTGTTCTTAAAGGTCTCCCCGTTGATTGGAGTCAAGCGGTTTGGCAAGAATAGGAAGTTAGACCCGAGGTACGTGGGGTCGTTTCCGATTGTTGAGCGGATTGGGGTATCAGCCTACAGGCTGGCTTTGCCCGCAAATTTCCCTGGCATGCATGATGTCTTTCACGTCAGTCAGCTGCGGAAATGTGTGGTAAATGGAAGGCAGGTGTAGGATTCTGTGCCTCAGTTGGAGCCGAATCTTTCTTATGTGGAGGTGCCTATTCGCATTTTGGATTCTCAAGTTCGGGCGTTGCGGAAGAAGACTATTCATATGGTTAAAGTTTTATGGAGGAATCATGATGTGAAAGCGCGACTTGGGAGTTGGAGTCGGCTATGAGGGAGACTCACCCTCATCTGTTTACCTGATCTTGTGTCTGGTATGCTCTGTTTTATTATATAGCCCTTTCCTGGCTCTTTCTCTCTCCTTCTTTATAGGAGTGTTGTGAGTAAAGTTTCGGGGCGAAACTTTCTTTTAGGGGGAGTGGCTGTAACGCCTCCGGTTTTTCTGTGTTTTGTTTGATCTTTGGCTGGCGTTACGATGGCGTATTTTCCGGGTTTTTTGCCATTGTAGAGCGTGGTCTTAGCTCTTAGGGTTCCCTGTGTAGCATGTTTGTAGCCTGTTAGCAAGATTCCCCAGCTAGCCGGAGTCCGTTTGATGAGTCGGTTGTGCCTCTTAGGGAATGCTTGTGTTTTGGCTTCGGGTGGTGATATCCCGGGTTTTGTTCATCGAATGCTAATTTCGACTTCACAGTTGTGTTCGTAGCGTGGGTTTTTAGCTGCGAGGCGAATTTCGTCATTTTCCGAGATGTTTCGGGTCTCGTGTTGCTTTGATTTTGCATGTAAATAATTAATATGTAGATTCTTTTTATTAAACCTGCTGTATATATATAGCCTTAGGTTAGAAATAGGGCTCGGTTCTTTTATTTCTTTTTTTCTCTGTTTGGAAGAAGCCGCCGCATGTACGAGAGGAAGAGAACCGCCAGACTACCCTAGCCTTCGGACGCCGATTTCTGGAAATCTAGCGGTCGAAACTCGGTTTCGAGAGTGGATCTGGACTGCCCTCGCCTGGATCTGCTTTCTTTCTGCTCCTCAGCTTGCTGCTCTACGGCTAGATCCGAGCGTGGGGGAGGTCGTCGGCCATGTTTTTCTGGTATTGAGGCAAGTGATGTTCCCTCATCCTTGCCATAGTTGATCTTTGTCTTCTTTTGTTTAAATTTTATCTCTTTCCTGCTTAGATCTTAGGTGTACGTTAGGGTTCGTTCCCGGTCATACAGTGGCTAGTGTAGAAAAGTTCCCGTTAAATCTCAGATTTCCTGAGGGATTGTGTTTATTAGGGTCAGATTTGGTTCGGTTCAGGTCGAGTAGTTGCTATTGCCGATGGATGATGGAACTCTAGAGAGAGGCCTCGTTCTTGTTTTGGTTGATTGCGGGGCTTGGCGCCGGTGGCCAGTCGGGGTGTCGACACCTTTGTGTCGACACCGGCCAGCAGTGGTGTCGACACTTGGTGTCGACACCAGCAGCTATGGTGTGTACACTTAGTGTCGACAACAGCAGCAGAGGTGTCGACACTTGGTGTCGACACCAGCAGCTTTGGTGTCGACACTTGGTGTCGACACCAGCAGCTGTGGTGTCGACACTTGGTGTCGACACCAGCAGCAGAGGTGTCGACACTTGGTGTCGACACCAGCAGCTGTGGTGTCGACACTTGGTGTCGACACCAGCAGCAGAGGTGTCGACACTTGGTGTCGACACCAGTAGCTGTGTTGTCGACACTTGGTGTCGACACCAGCCGCTGTGGTGCCGACACCTTGTGTCGACATCGGCTTGTCGTGGTGTCGACATATCGTGTCGACACTGGTGCTGCGCTTGTTTTGGGGTCAGGAAGACTCGGTGTTGGTTCGGGTTAGGCGTGCAAGGCCGTGTCGGTTGGTCCCGACGTTCTTGCCTTGGGTTCGTGTGTTTCTTAGGATTGTTAGTGTGACCTTTTCCCTAGGGACGCATTGGGTGTTCGGCTAGTTCCTGCATGCCGAATCTTGGGTTGTGGCAGGGGGTGGAGTTTGGTGGCCTCTGGAGGGGTGGTTTTATGTGGAGAGCTGTGGCCACCGCCTTTTGCCCCGGTTTGGGTTGGTGTGTGTGGGACTCTAAAGCTGCCACTGTTTGACCCCTTAGCCCTTTTTGAATCTGATTTTGGTTATGTATTCAGATGCATGTCTTGACCACTGCCACTTGCCCACGTGTTAGGACTGTTAGTCCCTTTCCTGCTTATGCTTTCTTTTCTTTTGGCATATATGTATATGTCTTGTTGCTGTTGCAGACTCTTTTGGTAGGACATAATGGTTTTATTGCTCGCACTTGGTGTGCTCTGCTGTGCTCTAGTCAGTACTCTCTTTTATTGTCACCCCTTTTCTTTTGCTTATAGCAGTGTGTTGCCGGGTTGGTAAACCCTTCTTCTTGTTTGCTCATTAATCTATTGCTCTATTTACCCTTTTGACTATTTTCTTGCTGAGGTGTTCTTTTCTTGAATGCCTCAGGTCCAGGTTGTAGCCAGTTCAGCGGCTAGTTCTTTTGGAGGGGCTTGTTGGCGGCCTCTTGGGTAGCTGAGATAGCTGATCCCCGTTTTGTGAGGTAGTCCTTTACTTTTCTGTATAGATATACATACTCGCCAGTGGGTTCGTGTCAGGTTGTTGACGCCCACTGGTGGCTTCTTGCTATTCTGTGTATGACTTAAACTGCTGTTTTTGCCTATTTTATGGTTGGTTACTTATTTCTGGGAAGGATTTATGCTAGGTTGCATGTTAGATATTTTAAAACCTAAAAGTATTGCTATATGTACCTCATGCATAACATGTTTTCTAAAACAAAGACACTATTTTTCCTCAGCGTAAAACACTATCTTTCATACCTACTATATTCACATTAGAGTCGTGCGTACCATGAGTCGTCCCCCGAGGACTCTCATGCTCATTTAGGGTGTCAACTTAATTGAACCAAAGTATTTTCTACTGCATATAGATATAATTTAAACTGAGGACTAGCTGATCCACCGTGCCGAGGGATACGGCCATTCAACATAACTGATTTTCTTTCACACTTAATCAACAACTTTCCTTAAAAATCTAGGGTTTGGAGTTTTGCCTGAGCGTGTGCAGTTATCCCCTGCACGACGTGGCATCACGGCACGTGTTTTCTCTTGCTCTGATACGATTTCTTCGTTGAGAAAATGCGGGTTGTGACACTGTGTTCTCCAAACCTCGACACGCAGGCTGGTGATACATGAATAATACAAGTAAACATTCAAATTAGGCCTTCAAGGGCCAGCTCAGCAACAAGGGCTTTTGCCCGCTATTTACCACTTGGCTCCGCAGCACCTGCAAGCAACAATCCACCACAAGGTGGCAAACAAAAGCAACGGTCAGCTATGCTGACCAAATTATAACGATCCCGCCGCCAAACTCGGGGCAGCGATGCTCCTTCCCTGCACTTTGTTAGCATAACCAAGCAGTATAGTGTAAAAACACTTCATCACAGGCGTGGGCACGCACGACCACACAGCCCGTGCTCTCAGGGCACATTCTCGGTGAACACGATCAAAGTCCGCTAACTCGCCACCACCCCCTGGGCGGCAATATCTCATGAGCATTTGGTATTTCTGGCCACTGCCTAAGACCCTCCATCTATGCCAACGGCAACTGCCACGTACAGTTAGGTCTCTTTACCGAATGACATAGAGCGGATACGGTTCCGCCTAACCCGTTGCTAACACCGCACTGTCACCTTAAGACATGGGCGCGGGTCAAACTTCCCCGAGTCCCAAACCGATCACACACTTCACATAACCCGGTTATGTGAAAGTTGGCTCCCAGGCCACCATGTTTGGCAGAATCACGCATCTACCCAGTTTTTTGGGCGCACCTTGGAGTTAATCCCCAAGGCTCCCTGTTGCAATCTATCGCGTAGAAAACCCAAAAAACAACCATCGACACAGAGTCTTCTCCGGCTGTTAATGCAATGCAACATCACCGATCCATACCAACTTGTCCGGGTAGGCTTCACACATCATGCCTATGTCTGATTCTCTATTACGAACTCTACATGCTAAACAACGGGGACTATTCATATCTATCCAAAGGAACGCGTCAAACTCACCGCAAACTCATGAGAGCGGGCTTCCTATGCAAAGAAAAGAGGACTTCACATGCCCTAGCATAAAAATCGTTACCCTAGCATTCCTCTTTGGCGCCATGGAAATCTATGAGGATGAAAAACTCTGCAATGTCCTCGCCTCCGTAGATGCGAAGTCGGCTTACGATTTGGAGCTCTGAAGCTCCGCTGGAGGCCAGATCTAGCTTCCTTCTTCTTCCTTGCTCTCCCCTCTCTCTAGAGGTTTAGAAAGAGAATGCTTAAAGGAAATGAAGGCTTGCCAACCCTATTCTCGGGTATATACCAGCAAGAATAGCCCTGAGCCGTTAGATCCCAAAATAAGGAAACAGGCGGCCACGATTCGGACTTGAAAACAAAAACCTGGGCCGAACACGGCATGTGACACGCCCGTATCCAAGGCCGTGTTCCCCATTCGCCGTCGAAACCGACGCGTCCCAAAAAGTACTCGGGCTCTGGACATGCCCGTGTCCGACTTAACACGCCTGTGTCATACAGTACACGGCCGTGTAGTGTGTCGTGTTCCTCCTTCGACGCAGGATCAAAAAATGTCCTGCAAGGGACACATATACTCGACCCGCCCGTGTCGAAACTAACACGCCCGTGTCTACCCGAACATTCCCATGTGCTAACATTATGGGTCTCTTACGGCACGACCTGGCCTTCACCCCGAGAAGGACACGGCCTGGGACACGCCCGTGTCTCAGGACGTGTTCGCGGCTCGACGATCGTCGACTCCAAATTCGTCGACCTCTCGCTCAGATTGTCGACCCGAGCACGATACGCCCCTGGGACACGCCCGTGTCCCAGGCCATGTGACCCCTACCAAGTTCCAAACTTGGCTCAAGGCGGCACCCGTCGCTCTTTTGAGTTTCGGGTCGTTACACCAACAATCTCCCCCTATTTGAATAAGGCAGAACACACATCAATACTAAGAGGCATTTACCAAAGTAGGTCAGAATAATATCATGCAGCTACAGATTTTGATCTGCTACACCTGTTAGCTTATGCAACATTCATTCAATGTGCATTCTTATACTACTTGAGCAATTGCTCAAGTAACATGAACTCTCCTTTATACCACATAAAATCTATGCTCCTTTATACCACTTAATAGTTAAATGTGGTGCACTACTTGAAGCTCTTGCCTCAATATATGCACTGACACAAACATGACTCAACATGTGGTCAGTCATTGCAATTCTCATACTACTAGAATCTTTTCCAGTAATATGAACCTACTCATCATGACCTTCTATATCTCCCTCATATGTATTGCCACACATATCTCCCCCTTTTTGTTTTCTTCAATAGGCATATCTATTGAGGGATTAGAAAATATTATGGGAGAGATAATCTCTTGATCATAGACAAAGTCCTATGTTGATACTTTAAGGTAATTATCCTAGAGATCAGTCTACTTGATTAGATATACCTTTTGTGTTGATACATTGATGCAACACAATACTGCAACATTTAAGCTTGTTGCACACATGGTTCCACTTGCTGATGATGTTTCTATAGAATCAGCATCCACCTATGGTGATATCATTGATACACCACATCACTACAGCCCCCTTTGCACTTGAGTGACACCGGGGTCCACTTGAGCAGGCTGCTGGCAGTTCCTCTTCTTATAATCTCCCCCTTGGCATGTGCCTTGTTCTTAAGATAAACTAATCAGCTGTTGTGACTGCTGATCTACTGCAGAAGCTACCTGCTCCTTCCTAATATGAGGTTGATCCTGTTTCAGCAACTGCTGGACATGCTCCCCCTATATAGGGTACTGAGCTTGCTCCCCATCAACAGGAGCATCCTTGTCATTCCCTCTGCTGGGCACTTGAGTCCATCTGAGTCTTGATACAACTTAATGGTCTTTATAGTCTTGATGTGTCATCAAGGAATCATCTACTTGGAGGTTATGGTTCTGATGCCAAAAGTTTCTGTATGGCAACCTTGAGTTCGACGAATTACTTAGCTTTCATCGAGCTCCATTCGACGAAATCTTCTGATTTCATCGAGCTCCATCCATGTTGATGCTTAGCAACTCCCTAGCATCTTGCACAGTTTTGTTTTGCTGAGCCAGACCTTCTTCCCTTCTTTAGCATCTGACTTGCATTTGGCTTCAGCTTTCTGATTAGCAATACAAGAGTGTTCAGCCCTCTTAGTACTATCTTGATCATTACATTGATCTCCACTCTTGATCATCACTTGATCAATCCCTTCTTGGTTTCTGAACAGATAGGGAGGAGCTGGTCTTCTTCTCCCCCTAGCTGATTGCAGATAATACCAATGGAGCAGCTGTCAGCTTTCTCTTCTCATGAGGCTGAATGTGGATTGCCTTCTTCCAGCAGGATCCATCACTTGGGTAGTTTCCGCCTCAGCTTCTACAATGTCTATGGGGGCAAGATGATCCTCAACAGTAATGCTGATCTATTCTATGTTGGGGAACTTTGGGTAAGATTCAGGCTTGTCTTGTAACCTTGACTGAACATGCTCCCCATCAACACTTGCACAGATCCTGTCCATTAAGCCCACTGACTTTGACACCTTATCCTTCTATTAGGATAACTTCCTTGTTCCAGTCCTAGTTCTGGAACATCTTCTGTCCAAGTGCCACATGGGGGATGGACACTTAGACTAACCTGCAAAACAGAATTTTCTTATCTTAGGACCCTAATGGGTATTGGGTCCTAGGTTCCTGTTAGCCGAAAATCTGACTTGCCTACCTGCAGAATTTCTGACAGGCAGACTAACTCTTGCTCTAGACACAGAAGGATTTTGTCAGCAATCTAGGGAAAAATGCCCCACCTTACCACAACACCAACACTTATGAATATTATATCTTGTTTTTTTGAGTAGGTCTTGTAGTGTGGTTAACTGTTGACTAAACAGAAGGAAGATGTGTAATAGCTTTCTTCAAGTTCCTTTCAGCAAGGATCTGATTGAAGGTACTTCTTTCAGCAGGACCCCTTTGATTGCCCTGAATGATATTCACAGCTGTCGTCTTTGCAAAAGACGAGCTGTTTATACCATCAGAACAAGCTAAGTTAGGATTACTAGCAGACTGACCCTTGGTCTGAGTCCTTGCTGGATGGGCTTGAGTGAAAGCCACTACCTTATCCTTGTGTGTTGAGGCTGAGGCACTAAATATCAATGGTCCAGCATGGTCCATTTGTACTTTTTCATGGGAAGCCATAAAGGCATACATTTCCCTACCCTTTCTTCTCCCATTGTAAGATACACTTGTATCCATACAAGAAGAATTCTCATTCTTATAGTGACCATACATGCAGTCCTGGTCATACCTATGAGAAGGAAGGATTACCTGGTAAAAGGTTGACTGTGGCACTATAGGGACTTTGCCTTTCCCTTTGGAAAGGTCAACTTTTGTGCTTCCATTTACAACTAACTCCTTACCCTTTTGGGAGGAGAAGAAATTTATCAAGGGCAGCACAGCTTTAGGCTTGCTGAATTCAGCCACAGCCTTTCTCTCCTTTAGGAGTTGTCCTTCAAGATCCATAATGATCTTGTCCTTCTGCCTTATGGTATCAATTTGGATGATTGAGATGACCTTCGGTTGGCTGACTTCCCTTACTTTCTGATTCAGCAAGGAAGCTATCTCAGATTGCTGGGCAGCAGCTAGCTGAAGAGAGACAATCTCCTAAGCCTGCATCTTGGCCAACTTCTTGCCTTTTCTCAAAGCGTCCAGAATTTTACCATACTTGTCCATCAATTAATTGACATCTACCTTAGATTCAGAGTTATCTTCATTTGTAGATGAGGATGCATCAGAATCTGGACTGGTCTCAAACCTGAGCAGCTAGACAGAGGTTGTACCTGATCTTGACCAGGATGATTCTGGCAGGATACTTCTTTTGTCGAATCCATCCCCTCATAGCAGCCACTCAAATCTTCATCCACCTCAGTATAACTTTTTGAGTGTGATAAAGGGGCCCTGATCTCTAACCTGGTATTTGAAGGATTGACTTCTCCTACTGCAACAACTTCATCTTCAGTAGAAGCAGCAACTAGCCCAAAGAAGGCTTCTTCTTCTTCTTCAAACTCTGAATCACTGTCAGAAAGACTGACTTCCTCTGTCCCTTCCATTAGCCAGTGAGAGAATCCCACATCTCTTTGGCTATCTTGCAGTGGACAAGCATTTGGAAGGTGTAGTCATCTATGGCACTTACCATGATGTGTTGTGCCCTCTTATCCATAGATGCCAAGTTGATTTCATCTTCATACATCTCTGCATAACTCTTTGGGGTCTTGATGCTTGCATCTGATGTAAAGACCCTTATGGGAATGAAGGGTCCTTCTTCAATTGAAGCTAAGACTCTAGGATCACTGGCTTCCATAATATGCCTAATCCTTTCTTTCCATGACCCAAAGTTCTCCTTGCTGCAGACTTTAAGCTCCATTGAGCTCCACTCCTTATGGTTCTCCTTTGAACACATAAGTTTAACCTTTTAGCTAACCTTGGAGGTTAACTCAGACTGTTAGGTCCATTTTGAGTAACCTCCCTCTGATACTACTTGAAAGTCTTTAATTCAAGGATAGCTAAATCACCTATAGGGGGTGAATAGGTTATTTGTCTCTTTGAGACTATCATTTGTTATCTTTAAAATACTTTGTTGTTTTCTTATATCTTTGAGCTTAGGGTGATCTAGACCTTGTCCTTAGCACCTGTAAATAAGAAAGAAAAACAACCACAGAAAAGCGCACAAAGATTTATAGTGGTTCCCCAATTGGGTACATCCACTTTCCCACCCACCTATCCAACTAACTTGTTGGACTAGGCACAAACTCCTCCAAACTTCTCCTAAGAGCTTACACCTCAGATCCCGCAGGATATCCAAGTCTCCTCCAAGACTCTCATCTCAGCCACAAAGGCCTACACTCAGTGGTCAGCAGACCATCTACCTCAGGCTATTAAGGCCTACACTCTGGCTGGGAGGACAACCCTACCTCAGATCCACAAGGGATCCTACCTCAGAGCTCTGCAGTGCTCCTACACTTAGTGAGCCACAAGCCACCTACCTCAGCCTTATCTCTAAGGCCTACAACTCAGGCTTTTCAGCCCTATAACTTCAGGCATAAGTCCATAATCTCAGAGTGTTACAGCACTACTACAACTCAGTACCCCTCCAGGTACCTACCCTAGTGCCCGTGCAGGCACCAACAGCTTATTGACACACTTGTCACCTACCTCATGCACAAAGGCACTACACTCAGAGAGCAACACTCTCCTACCTCAGGCAATTAAGCCCTACAGCTCAGATCCACACTAGGATCCTAGCTCAGTACCCTATGTAACACCCTCATCCGTCGTATGGAATATAACAGAAGGTCCAGCTGGAATCCGACGCCATATACCACGGACAGTCTGAAGGGTTACATAAGAATATCGAAACCATACAACTATAACTACTCGCCCTAACACAGAGCATTCTAGCGGAAGCTTTTAAACAGTTATAAAGAAACCATAATTGAATTATTAACTATCATGAATGTCCACAACTACCACATGAATAAAACAACGAATACACTGAAAGTACTTGGCCTTATGGCCTTACAAGAGTTCACTTAATAGAATAGTGTCATACATACATCGACACGCAGGCCGGCCACACATGACAAAAATAAAATACAACTATTTGCTTTGGCCTTCGAGGGCCAGCTCAGCAACATGGGCTTCAACCCGCTATTTAGTACTCGGCTCCGCAGCACCTGCAAGAAACATTCCACCGCACGGTGGCAAACAAAGTAACGGTCAGCCAAAGCCGACCAAATTATAACGATCCTGCCCCTTATTTGGAACGGCGGAGCTCCTTCCCTGCATTTCATTAGCCTAGCTAAACAATAAAGTATAAACATACTTCTCCATAGGCATAGGCTCGCACGGCCAAACACCCAGTGCACTCAGGGCATAATATTGGTGAATCCGGTCAATTCCGTGGCATCACCACCATCCTCGGGATGGCAACATCGTGAGCATTTTAGCCTTTTCGACCACTGTCCAAGGCTCCCGATTATGCCAACGGCCAGTCCCTCTTTGGGTCTCTCGCACCGAACCACATAGCCCGGGTCCAATTCCACTTGCCCGTTGCTCACACACGTAGTCACCTTAAGACGTACGCACGAGCCAAGCTTCTCTCGGATCCCACATCAATTCCAAACATCACATTACCCAGTTATGTACAATGCTGGCTCCCTGGCCGCCAAGTTAGTAGAATTACGTTTCCGCTCAGTTTTTCGGGTGCACCTTGGAGTTAATCCCCAAGGATCTCTGCTGCAATCTACCGTGTAGAAACCCCAAAACACAAAGCACGGAGTCTTCTCCGGTAAACCATACAAAATACAACATCAACGATCCATACCAACATGTCCGGGTAGGCTTCACACACAATGCCTATGTCCGTACTTCGATTCCGGACTCTATATGTAACACAAGGGGGACTATTGCCGTCAACCCCATGGAACACCGCACACTCACAGCACACTCGCGGGAGCGGGTTTCCTTATGCAAAAGAAGGAGAGCTTCACATGCTCAAGTAGAGAATCGTTACCCTTATAGTACGCTTTTGTGCCATGGAAAAACTATATGAATAGAATGCTTTACAATGGAATTTCCTCCGCGGATCCGCTCTCGGTTCTCAAATCGGTGCTCCGATGCTCCGCCGGCAGCCGGAATCCTCCTCTTTCTTCCTCCTTGCTCTCTCCGCTCTCAAACTTCTTAGAAAGAGAATGTTAAAGAGCAAATGAGAAATACAACCTCCATTCCCGACCATAACAGAGCAGGAACACTTCTGGGCCGTCAGATCTTAATTAAAGAAAAGGAGCGGCTCAGATCAGCCCAAAATCCCTCAAACCTGGCCCGAACACGGCCTCGCACACGGCCGTGTCCCAGGCCGTCTGCCTCGATCCAGACACGATCGTCGAGCACAGAAAAGTACATGGGTCAATACATGCCTGTGTCTCAATCTACCACGACCGTGTCGGGTACCGACATGCCCTTATCCTAGGGGTGTGTTACCAGTAACCGCCGCGCCAACCGACACGACCCTTGGGAACACGGGTAGTGATATGGGTATGCATACGCCCGTGTCACACTGTCGTGTTTCCTGCCGTGTCCTTCTCTGGACACAGCCGGCCAACACAGAGAAACACACGGCCTTGGACACGCCTGTGTCCTAGGCCGTGTACCCCTATACAGACACCAAAACTTCTCTTGGATGCGACCAGTTCGATTTCGATTTTCGAGGTGTTACAAATCTCCCCCACTTAAAGAATTTTGTCCCGAAATTATGTAAAGGTACACAAAAATTTAAATGTTACCTCAGTGGAATAACTCGGGGTATTCTTCCATCATAGTATGCTCTCGCTCCCAAGAAAACTCCACACGTCTACAGTTATCCCAACGGACTTTAACCATTCGGATTTCCTTCTTGCGGAGTAGTTTAACCTCAAAGCCTTCAACGCGTACTGGCTTGACCTTTGCCGTCAACCCGTATTCAACCGGCACTTGATCGACCGCAATGACCTGTGAAGGCTCTTGCACCGCCTTCTGCAATATCGATACGTGGAACACATCATGTAGCCCACTCAACTGCACTAACAGCTTCAATCAATACGCTGCTTCGCCAACACGCTCCAGGATTTCAAACGGTCCAAGGTATCTCGGACTCAGCTTCTTCAAGCGTCGAACCCGCGAGACACCCTTGAACGACTTGATTTTCAAATACACCCAGTCACCAACACCGAACTCCACGTTCCTATGTTTGGCGTTATAGTATTTTGCCTGCCTGTCCTGAGCGATCTTCAACTGTTCCTGAACTATACGTATCATTGAAGTGGCGTCTTTCACCGCTTGACGTTTGTATAACTTCGACTCTCCTGTCTCTAACCAAGACAACGACGTGTGACACTTTCTCTCATACAAGGCCTCGAAAGGCTCAATTCCAATACTCGCCTTATAGTTGTTGTTATATGCAAACTCCACCATGTATAGGTGATCTTCCCACTACTTTCTGAAATCCAAGACGCACATACTAAGCATGTCCTCCATCATCTGGTTGACCCTCTCGGTCTGACCATCCGTCTGCGGATGAAAGACTGTGCTGAAACTCAACTTAGTTCCCAATAGACTATGCACCAGCCTCCAGTCATTCGATGTGAAGCATCCATCTCTGTCACTAACAATACTGTGGGGCACACCATACAACCATACAATATTATCCACATAGAGTTTGGCTAACGTTTCCACTAGATCTTCCTTCTTGTTTGGAAAGAAATGCGACACCTTTGTCAATCTATCTACGACCACCCAGATGGCGTCGTTTCCCCTCTGCGACTTTGGCAAACCATGCACAAAATCCATAGAAATGTCGTCGAACTTCCACTCCGGGATAGGTATGGACTTTAAGAAACCTCCGGGCTTCTGACAATCCGCCTTTACCAAGGCACACGTCTGGCACTTGGCCACATAAATTGCTACATCCTTCTTTAATTCCGACCACCAGAACAACTTCTTCATATCTTTATACATCTTCGTGCTCCCGGGTGGATTGAGTCTGTGGTATGATGTGCCTCGTACAACAACTCCTCCCGAAGATTATTAGCACTAGGAATGCAAAGGCGACCGTCCTTCCATAGCAGTATGTCCTCAATAGCAAATTGGGAATTTGACCAATCCAAAGATTCATCTAAGTTCTGCTTCATGCTGCTATCCTGAACCAAAACCCGCCGAACTCTATCGCTAGGTCATACCGCACCTCTGTCCAAAACAACTTCGCCTCGAAACTAGCCTGCTTGTCAATGCAAGTTATCTCTAATGCCTCCAAATCATGGACCAATCTCTCATCATGTACCGACAACCAGTTAGCCTGAGTAGGAGCCCTGCGACTCAACGCATCCGCCACTGCATTTCCTTTCCCAGGCACATAATGTATCTCGAAAGTGTAGTCCCCTAGGAACTCCATCCACCTCCGCTGCCTCATGTTCAGATCCTTCTGATCTAATAGGTACTTCAGACTCTTATGATCGGTGTAGATATCGACCTTCACACCGTACATATAGTGCCTCCACAACTTTCGAGCAAATATCACGGCCGCTAACTCTAAGTCATGACCGGATAATTCATCTTGTGAACCTTCAATTATCTTGAACCATAAGCTATCACACTCCCATGTTGTAGCATAACATAGCCCAAACCACTGCCCGAAGCATCACTATAGATTTCGAAACCTTTAGTCCCACTCGGCGAACATAAAATAGGTGTCGTGGTCAACCATTTCTTCAATTCTTCAAAAGCCTGCTTGCACTCCAGCGACCACACAAACTTTTGATCCTTCCTTATCAACATCGTGAGTGGTAGCGCTATCCGCGAGAAGTTCTCTACGAAGCGCTTGTAGTAGCCGGCAAGCCCCAGAAAGCTCCGGATGTAACGCCCCGAAACTCAAAGGAGCAAAGGGGGAAGTTTTGGGCCAGTTTTGGTTTCTGGCTGACGGCACACGGCCTGGGACACGGGCGTGTCCCAGGGCGTGTCAAGTGTGTGCCGACACTTAGTCGCGAAGTCGTCGAGTTATACTCGACGATTCGTCGAGAAAGGGGCACACGGCCTGCGACACGGGCGTGTCGCAGGGCGTGTCGACCCGTGTCGACACTTAGCCGTGAAATCATCGAGTTATTCTCGACGATTCGTCGAGAATGGGCACACGGCCTGCGACACGGGCGTGTCGACCCGTGTCGACGATCGTCAAGGTGAAATCGTCGAGATTCACTCGACGATCGTCGAGACAAGGCACACGGCCTAGGACACGGGCGTGTCCAAGGCCGTGTCATCCAGTCGTCGTTCTCCCCTCGACGAAATGTCCCGTGTACACGGCCTGGGGGCCCAGGCGTGTCAATGTGACACGGGCAAGGACACGGGCGTGTCCTAGAACCCGTGCAGTGCTCGGGTTGGAAACGGGGGAAAATCATGGGGTACACGGCCGGCTACACGGCCGTGTCATCTGGAACACGGGCGTGTCAGCTCGAACACGGGCGTGTTCGATACCCGTGTGCGTGTTCAGAAGATTCGATTTTGACGGCGAATGCGGCACACGGCCCTGGACACGGGCGTGTGCCAGGCCGTGTTCGGTCCAGATTGGGCATTTCAGCCCCGAATCAAAGCCGCTCGTTTTCTTAGGTTGAGATCCGACGGCTGGGGATGGTTCCTGGGAGGATATACACGGGTTTGACTTAAGAAAAATCCATTTTCCTTCACTTGATCATCTCTCCAAACCCTTGGAGAAAGAGGAAAGCTATTGGAGGAAGAAGAGCTAGATCCGCCATTGGAGGAGCTTCGGAGCTCCGAATCGCAAGCCGACTCCGGATCCACGGAGGCAACGCAAACGTGCGGTGATTTCTATCCGATTACATTTCGATGGCGCCAAAGAGGAACGCAAGGGTAACGATCCTCACTTGTGAGCATGAAAGCTCTCTTTCTTAGCATAGGAAGCCCTCTCTCGCGAGTTTGCGAAGAGTTGGAGGCGTTCCTTCGGGTAGATATGTAAAGTCCCCGTTGTTTAGCGTCCGTATGCGAGAACGGACATAGGCATTTTGGTTGAAGCCTACCCGGACATGTAGTTCGGATCGGTGATGTTGCATTGCATAAGGCCGGAGAAGACTCCGTGCTATTGGGTGTTTTCGGGTTTTCTACGCGGTAGATTGCAGCAGGGAGCCTTGGGGACTAACCCAAAGGTGCACCCGGAAAACTGGGCGGACACGAGGTCTTGCCAACTTGGTGGCCTGAGAGCCAACTTGAACATAACGGGGTTATGTGATTTGTGGTAGAATGGGACTCGGTGAAAGTTTGACCCGCGCATATGGCTTAAATTGCCGTTGCGATGTGAGCACGGGTTAGATGGAGCCGTACCCGCTTTATGTCGTTCGGGTTAGAGAGACCTAAAGTTACATGGCACTCGCCGTTGGCATAGATGTGAGTCTTCGGTGGTCGATGACTTAAATTGACGTGACCAATACCATGAAGACAAATTGCTCATAGGAATGACCGTCTAAGTGGCGGTGGTGAGTCCGGAATGTTAATGGCTTTAATTGACGTAACATCGACCGGTTCACCGAGAATGTGCCCTGAGTGCACGGGACGTGTGGCCGTACGAGCCAACGTCTGTGATGAAATGGCTATGGTTATATGCATTGCTCGCTTGTGCTAATGAAATGCAGGGAAGGAGCATCGCCGCCCCGAGTTGGGGGCGGGATCGTTATAATTTGGTCAGCATTGCTGACCGTTGCTTTGTTTGCCACCGTGCGGTGGTTTGTTTGCTTGCAGGTGCAGCTGGACCAAGCGGTCAATAGCGGGCTAAAGCCCTTTTTGCGAAGCTGGCCCTCGAAGGCCCAAGTGGAAATGTTTTCTATTTTTATTCATGTATGGCCGGCCTGCGTGCCGAGGTTGGTAAATCATGTAATAGACAAGTGAAACTTTTTGTAAGGCCTTAAGGCCAATTTTGGGTATTTTTGTATACATTCCTAAATGTGGTATTAGTGGACATTCGTGCTCTTATGCTGGGTTCTTGTTTACAACTTTTATTAACTGCTTCCGCTAGAATGCTCTGTGTAGGACGTTGAGATTGGTTGGATGGTTTCCATAAGTAACCACCCGGTCTGTCTGTGGTATATGGCGTCGGGCCCCGGCCGGACCTACTGCTATATGCTATGCGACGGATAGGGGGTGTTACAATTTGGTATCAGACTACTGGTTTTGGTCGGGCTTAAACGGAATTCGTGGTCGAATTCTTTTAAGGGGTGGTGAGCACATTGTGTGCGTCATCGTTATAATGGTAAAAGAACCCATGAATGTCCACTTAGGAATGAAAATACTCGTGTTTGAGGAACCTGCGTGTTCCTATAATTGCTGTTTGCAATGTTATTTGGTCGCTTAACGGTGTTTTGTACCACTATAGGTGACCCGAAGTGGTGTTGGGCCGTCAGAACGCCGAGGTTCTGAGGCTAGTAGTGCACCAGAAGTTGCTCCCGCAACACCTTTGTCGGCTGAAAATATAAGATTGGTGGCTGAAGCGGTGTTGGCCGTGATAAATGCGCAGCCTGGGAGGCAAGCGCAGCAGCCCGCTCCTGTGATGGAGCAAGTACCTCTTCAAGAGGCCGAGCCGAGGAGGATGGAGCAAGTGGTTGTAGAACCAATAGTGCCAAGGAGGGCGACTGAGAGGCAGTTGAAGCATGTAATGAGCTTTAACCCTCCGTTATTCTCGGGGTTGGGAACCCCATCGCAGGCTGAAGACTGGCTCTCTAGGGTGAAGAGAGTCATGACAGCGACGGAGACGGAGGAGTGGCAGATGACCACCATCGCTACGTTCCTGCTGGACGGTGAAGCGAGGATGTGGTGGGAAGGTTTGGAGCTGCATCATTTGAGAGGTAGACAACTGATAGACGTTCCGATGGAAGAGTTCTCGGAATTGTTCTTAGCAAGATACCTCCCTTCGACTCAGAGGATTTCAATGGAGAATGAGTTCCTGAAGTTGGTGCAGGGTGAGAGAAGCGTGGATGAATATCTCCACGAGTTTACGCGGTTGAGTCGTTATGCTAGCTCTACCATCATGGATGAGGAGCGCAAGACTAATCGTTTCTATGAAGGTCTGAGGGATGAGCTGAGACTATTACTGTCGGGGCCGATGACGCAGGGTTTCTTAACCTTGGTCAATACTGCCCGGTCCTTGGAGAAGGACATGAAGAGTGTACAAGCGAAGAAAGGCTTGGCTGATAAGAAATCTGAGTTCAGAGTGCCGACTACTTCAAAGTCAGGCTATCGGAGGACTTTCAAGAAGCATAGGACTTCGGGTCCAGCTCCTTCTGGCGCTTCTGGGGCGACTACGGGTCGGACCCCGGGTGCGTGCTTTACGTGTGGAAAGACGGGGCACTTTGCCCGTGATTGTTGGAGCGGACGTCCTAAGTCCGAAAGGAGGCCAGGAGCTACTTATGAAGAGAAGGGAAAGGCGGTGGAGTCGACCGCATCCCACTATGCTCCGGCCCAACCAAGGGTTTACAATCTTGGCCAACAGGAGGCCATTAAACAAGCTGATGTGGTGACAGGTACGGTTTAATTTATAGCAAGTCAATTCCTTTATATGCTTGTTATGTATATGTTACCTTACCACTGCTTGTTAGGATTTGTGTTGATTTGTGAAAATCCCGGCACGAGCACTCTTCGATACGGGAGCTTCACACTCCTTCTTGTCCGAAGGATTTATATCACGCATCGGAGTCCCTTCTTCGATGGCGAAGGACAAGTTGGATGTGTTGTTGCCCAATGGGTGTTCGATGCGAGCGGTTAGGATCTGCGAGGTTAAGACTCGTATTGGAGAGCAGGAGTTCGACCTGCGGGCGTCTTTACTTCCGTTAGTGGAGTTCGACGTCATATTTGGCATGGACTGGCTCTCGGAGCAGCAGGCCCATATAGATTGCGGTAGCAAGGAAGTAAAGCTGGGAGCAAGTCGTGAGACGACTTTTACGGGCTTAAAGGGGTCGAGCAAGACGTTGATGTCTGCTCTTCAGGTGGTGAAGGCGGTTCGTGCCGGAGCAGAACTGTTCTTTACACTAGTGGAGGTTGCAAAGCCGAAGCCCGCGATGGATTGTATTTCAGTGGTATCGGAATACCCTGATGTGTTCCCCGCAGATCTTCCTGGAGCCCCGCCTCAACGGGAGATAGATTTTACGATCGAGCTAGTGCCAGGTGCAAAGCCTGTGTCACGATCTCCGTATCGGCTAGCGCCTAAGGAAATGGCGGAGCTGAAAGTTCAACTGCAAGAGTTGTTGGAGCAAGGGTATGTGCGCCCGAGTTCTTCGCCTTGGAGCGCACCGGTCCTCTTTGTTAAGAAGAAGGACGGAAGCTTGAGATTGTGTATTGATTATCGGGAGCTAAACAAGCTGACTGAGAAGAATAAGTACCCGATCCCTAGGATTGATGATCTCTTTGATCAGTTAGTCGGGTCGACGGTGTACTCGAAGTTAGATCTCAAGTCTGGGTACTATCAGCTGCGGATAAGGGAGAGTGATATCCCGAAGACAGCGTTTAGTACGAGATACGGGCATTATGAGTTTACGGTCATGCCGTTTGGGCTGACTAATGCGCCGTCAGTATTCATGGATTTGATGAACAGGAACGTTCAGGGAGTACTTGGACCATTTCGTGATCGTCTTCATCGACGATATTTTGGTGTACTCGCAAAGTGAGGAAGATCACTTCAAGCATCTTCATTTGGTGTTGGAGACGCTAAGGAGAAACCAGTTGTATGCCAAGTTCTCGAAGTGCGAGTTTTGGCTATCCTCAGTAGCGTTCCTCGGGCATATAGTGAGTGGAGAGGGTATTGCGGTGGATCCGGCGAAGATTGTTGCGATACGGGAGTGGCCTGAGCTTGCTACGGTAGCAGAAGTCCGGAGCTTTTTGGGGCTTGCCGGCTATTATAGGCGCTTCGTAGAGAACTTCTCGCGGATAGCGTTACCTCTCACTACTTTGACGAGGAAGGAGCATAAGTTCGTTTGGACGCCGGAGTGCGCGCGAGCTTTTGAGGAATTGAAGTGTCGGTTGACCACGGCGCCTGTGTTGAGTTCGCCGGTTGGAACCGAAGGCTATGAGATATATAGCGATGCTTCGGGCAGCGGTTTGGGTTGCGTGCTATTGCAGCACGGCAGCGTGATAGCTTATGGCTCGAGACAGCTAAAAGTGCACGAGAGGAATTATCCGGTCCATGACTTGGAGTTAGCGGCCGTGATTTTTGCCTTGAAGCTGTGGAGACACTATTTGTACGGTGTGAAGATTGATATCTACACCGATCACAAGAGCCTAAAGTACCTGATTGATCAGAAGGATCTGAATATGCGGCAGCGTAGATGGATGGAGTTCTGGGGGACTATACATTCAAGATCCACTACGTGCCTGGCAAAGGGAATGCGGTTGCGGACGCGTTGAGTCGCCGAGCCCCAGCTCAAGCAAATTGGCTATCAGTGCATGATGAGCGGTTGGTGCAGGAGCTGGAGGCGTTGGAGATTGTTTGTGTGGATAGACAATCTAGTGCTGAAGCAGTGCTGAATTGGACTGAAGTCCAATATGACCTGGCTGATCGGATTCGGCAGGCTTTGGATATGGATGCTCATATGAAGCAGTTCATGATAGAGGCTCTGGATGGGTCAAATTCCCAATTCGTCGTGGAGGACGGATTGCTGTGGAAAGACGGTCGTCTGTGCGTCCCAAGTGTGGGCAATTTACGGGTGGAGTTGTTGTACGAGGCACACCATACCAAGTACTCGATTCACCCGGGGAGCACGAAGATGTACCGCGATAAAGAAACTGTTTTGGTGGCCGGGTTTGAAAAAGGATGTGGCGCTATACGTAGCGAAGTGCCAAACCTGCGCCTTGGTAAAGGCGGAGTGCCAAAAGCCGGGAGGATTTCTTAAGTCCTTGCCTATTCCGGAGTGGAAATTCGACGACATCTCTATGGACTTTGTGCACGGTTTGCCAAGGTCGCAAAAGGGGAACGACGCCATTTGGGTGGTCGTCGATCGATTAACGAAGGTGTCGCATTTTATTCCGCATAGGAAGGACGATCCGGTGGAGAAGCTGGCGAAGCTTTATGTGGATAATATAGTACGGCTTCATGGTGTGCCCCGCAGCATCGTGAGTGACCGAGATGGGCGGTTCACGTCCAATGATTGGAGGCTGGTGCAGCAAATGTTGGGAACAAAGCTGAAGTTTAGCACAGCCTTCCATCCGCAAACGGATGGGCAGACCGAGAGGGTCAATAGAACCATGGAAGACATGCTTCGCATGTGTGTCTTGGATTTGGAAAGCAATGGGAGGACCACCTTTATTTGGTGGAGTTCGCATACAACAACAGCTACCAAGCAAGTATTCAGATGGCGCCTTTCGAGGCCCTATATGGTAGAAGATGTCGCACGCCGTTGTCTTGGTTAGAAACGGGCGAGTCGAAGTTGTATAAGCGATCGGAAGTGGAGGATGCTACTTCTTTGGTGAGAACCATTCGGGAGAGGTTGCTCATCGCTCAGGACCGGCAAGCAAAGTACTATAATGCCAAGCACAGGAACGTGGAGTTCGCTGTGGGTGATTATGTGTACCTAAAGATCAAGCCGTTCAAGGGTGTCTCGCGGGTGCGACGATTGAAAAAGCTAAGCCCGAGGTACCTTGGACCGTTTGAGGTTCTGGAGCGAGTTGGAGAAGCGGCCTATAGGTTGAAGCTTTCTGTGGAGCTAAGTGGTTTACACGATGTATTCCACATTTCGGTGCTTCGGAAGGCGGTGCAAGAGCCTACGCAAGTGATCGCGGTCGATCAAGTGCCGGTGGATAGTGGGCTAACGACAAAGGTAAAGCCCGTGCGGATTGAGGACTCGGAGGTCAAGCGGCTACGCAATAAAGAGATCAGGATGGTCAAGGTCCGGTGGGACAATTGCGGTCGTGAGGAGCTCTCCTGGGAGCGAGAGCAGACTATGCTTGACGAGTATCCGGAGTTGTTCCGCTCAGGTACAAATGTTGTTTTTGTATATCTTTCCTTTATGTAATTTCGTGGGCGAAATTCTTTTAAGAGGGGGAGAGTTGTAACGCCCCGAAACTCAAAGGAGCAAAGGGGGACGTTTTGGGCCAGTTTTGGTTTCTGGCTGACGGCACACGGCCTGGGACACGGGCGTGTCCCAGGGCGTGTCAAGTGTGTGCGACACTTAGTCGCGAAGTCGTCGAGTTATACTCGACGATTCGTCGAGAAAGGGCACACGGCCTGCGACACGGGCGTGTCGCAGGGCGTGTCGACCCGTGTCGACACTTAGCCGTGAAATCGTCGAGTTATTCTCGACGATTCGTCGAGAATGGGCACACGGCCTGCGACACGGGCGTGTCGCAGGGCGTGTCGACCCGTGTCGACGATCGTCAAGGTGAAATCGTCGAGATTCACTCGACGATCGTCGAGACAAGGCACACGGCCTAGGACACGGGCGTGTCCAAGGCCGTGTCATCCAGTCGTCGTTCTCCCCTCGACGAAATGTCTCGTGTACACGGCCTGGGGGCCCAGGCGTGTCAATGTGACACGGGCAAGGACACGGGCGTGTCCTAGAACCCGTGCAGTGCTCGGGTTGGAAACGGGGGAAAAATCATGGGGTACACGGCCGGCTACACGGCCGTGTCAGCTGGAACACGGGCGTGTCAGCTCGAACACGGGCGTGTTCGATACCCGTGTGCGTGTTCAGAAGATTCGATTTTGACGGCGAATGCGGCACACGGCCCTGGACACGGGCGTGTGCCAGGCCGTGTTCGGTCCAGATTGGGCATTTCAGCCCCGAATCAAAGCCGCTCGTTTCTTAGGTTGAGATCCGACGGCTGGGGATGGTTCCTGGGAGGATATACCCGGGTTTGACTTAGAAAAATCCATTTTCCTTCACTTGATCATCTCTCCAAACCCTTGGAGAAAGAGGAAAGCTATTGGAGGAAGAAGAGCTAGATCCGCCATTGGAGGAGCTTCGGAGCTCCGAATCGCAAGCCGACTCCGGATCCACGGAGGCAACGCAAGTGCGGTGATTTCTATCCGATTACATTTCGATGGCGCCAAAGAGGAACGCAAGGGTAACGATCCTCACTTGTGAGCATGAAAGCTCTCTTTCTTAGCATAGGAAGCCCTCTCTCGCGAGTTTGCGAAGAGTTGGAGGCGTTCCTTCGGGTAGATATGTAAAGTCCCCGTTGTTTAGCGTCCGTATGCGAGAACGGACATAGGCATTTTGGTTGAAGCCTACCCGGACATGTAGTTCGGATCGGTGATGTTGCATTGCATAAGGCCGGAGAAGACTCCGTGCTATTGGGTGTTTTTCGGGTTTTCTACGCGGTAGATTGCAGCAGGGAGCCTTGGGGACTAACCCAAAGGTGCACCCGGAAAACTGGGCGGACACGAGGTCTTGCCAACTTGGTGGCCTGAGAGCCAACTTGAACATAACGGGGTTATGTGATTTGTGGTAGAATGGGATCGGTGAAAGTTTGACCCGCGCAGATGGCTTAAATTGCCGTTGCGATGTGAGCACGGGTTAGATGGAGCCGTACCCGCTTTATGTCGTTCGGGTTAGAGAGACCTAAAGTTACATGGCACTCGCCGTTGGCATAGATGTGAGTCTTCGGTGGTCGATGGCTTAAATTGACGTGACCAATACCATGAAGACAATTGCTCATAGGAATGACCGTCTAAGTGGCGGTGGTGAGTCCGGAATGTTAATGGCTTTAATTGACGTAACATCGACCGGTTCACCGAGAATGTGCCCTGAGTGCACGGGACGTGTGGCCGTACGAGCCAACGTCTGTGATGTATTGGCTATGGTTATATGCATTGCTCGCTTGTGCTAATGAAATGCAGGGAAGGAGCATCGCCGCCCCGAGTTGGGGGCGGGATCGTTATAATTTGGTCAGCATTGCTGACCGTTGCTTTGTTTGCCACTGTGCGGTGGTTTGTTTGCTTGCAGGTGCAGCTGGACCAAGCGGTCAATAGCGGGCTAAAGCCCTTTTTGCGAAGCTGGCCCTCGAAGGCCCAAGTGGAAATGTTTTCTATTTTTATTCATGTATGGCCGGCCTGTGTGCCGAGGTTGGTAAATCATGTAATAGACAAGTGAAACTTTTTGTAAGGCCTTAAGGCCAATGTTTGGGTATTTTTGTATACATTCCTAAATGTGGTATTAGTGGACATTCGTGCTCTTATGCTGGGCTCTTGTTTACAACTTTTATTAACTGCTTCCGCTAGAATGCTCTGTGTAGGACGTTGAGATTGGTTGGATGGTTTCCATAAGTAACCACCCGGTCTGTCTGTGGTATATGGCGTCGGGCCCCGGCCGGACCTACTGCTATATGCTATGCGACGGATAGGGGGTGTTACACCGGACTTCCGCCACTATAGTCAATATAGGCCACTCCTGTATCGCCACTATCTTCGCCGGATCCACCGCTATCCCTTCTCCACTAACAACATGACCAAGGAATGCTACCGAGGATAACCAGAACTCACACTTGGAGAACTTAGCATACAACTGATTTCTCCTCAACGTCTCTACACCATGTGTAGATGCTTGAAGTGATCCTCCTCACACTGCGAGTACACCAGGATATCGTCGATAAATACTATCACGAAACAGTCCAGGTACTCTCTGAATGTCTTGTTCATCAAATCCATAAACACGGAGGGCGCATTGGTCAACCCAAACGGCATGACCGTGAACTCGAAATGCCCAAACCGCATGCTGAACGCTGTCTTTGGGATGTCGCTTTCCCTTATCATCAATTGGTAGTAACCAGATTTCAGATCTAGCTTCGAATATACTATATACCCAACCAATTAATCAAATAGATTGTCAATCCTTGGGATCAGATACTTATTCTTTTTGGTAAGCTTGTTCAACTCTCGATAGTCAATACAGAGTCGCAAGCTCCCATCCTTCTTCTTAACGAAAAGAACTGGTGGGCTCCAAGGCGACGAACTTGGACGTACATACCCTTGCTCCAACAACTCTTGCAGTTGGACCTTCAGTTCCGCCATCTCTCGTGGCACTATCCGATACGGAGAGCGTGACACCGGTTTGGCACCCGGCACCAGCTCAATAGTAAAATCAATCTCCCGCTGAGGAGGGGCTCCTGGTAGATCATCTGAAAACACGTCAGGATACTTGGATACGACTGGAATACTATCCAGACTCGACTTAGGCGTTGAAGCCTGCACTAATGTGATAAACAACTCTGCCCCAGACCAAACTACCTTGATCACCTGAAGGGCTGACATCAAAATCTTACCCAACCCCTTCATGCCCGCAAACGTAGTCTCCCGATCAGTATTCAGTCCCAACTTAACTTCCTTTAGGTTGCAATCAATGCATGCTCTCTGCTCCGAGAGCTAGTCCATACCAAAGATTACGTCCTACTCCGCTAACGGTAGTAACGACTCTTGTAAGACAAACTCCTGATCCCCAATCCGTAACTTTACCTCGCGGACTCTATCTACGCGCATTGAGCACCCATTGGGCAACAAGACATCCAACTTGTCTTTTACCATCGAGGAAGGGACCCCGATGCGCGATACGAATCTTTCGGACAAGAAGGAATGCGAAGCTCCTATACCAAACAGGGCTCTCACCGGATACTCAAAGATCAACACAAAGCCTAACACCAACATATATAAGCTAACATATACAAAGGTAACAACTACATAAAGTTATACTGCTAAAATTTAACTCGTACCTGCCACCACGTCAGCTTATTTTATGGCCTCTTGCAGACCAAGGTTATAAACTCTAGGTTGGGCTGGAGCATGGTGGGATGCGGTTGACTCCACCTCCTTCCCTTTCTCTTCATAAGTTGCTCCAGGCTTCCTCTTAGACTTTGCACATCCGCTCCAACATTCACGAGCAAAATGCCCCATCTTTCCACAGTTGTAGCAATCTCCTGGGACTCGACTTGCAGTTTCCCCCGCCATACCAGACGAAGGGGCTGATCTCGAAGTCTTCAGTTTCTTGTTCCATTTGCGGAAACCCGACTTTGCATTCGGCACTTTGAACTCCGACTTCTTTTCCCCTGGGTCCTTCTTCTCTTGCACTTTCTTCACGACCTTTTCCATCAATCGGGCTGAATTGACCAAGTATAGGAAGCCCCGTGCCTTAGGCCCAACAAGGAGTAACTGTAGGTTGCCACATAGACCCTCATAAAATCGGTTGGTCTTCCGCTCCTCTTCAGTAAACATAACACCAACATAACGACCCAACCGCGTAAACTTGTGGAGATACTCATCCACGCTTCTGTCTCCCTGAGTCAAACCAAGGTACTGATTCTCCATCTCCAGCTTCTGAGTAGAGGGTAGATATCTGGCCATGAACAACCTTGAGAATTCCTCCATAGACACATTGGCAAGTTGTATTCCCACTAAGAGGTGAACCTCCAACTCGTGCCACCACAGTCTCGCCTCACCAGCCAAAAGGAAGGTCGCTATGGTGGTCTTATGCCACTCAACAGTTTCTGTGGCCATCAAGACTCTCTTTATCATAGAGAGCCAATCCTCAGCTTGAGTTGGCGTTCCAATCCCGTCGAACCTCGGAGGATTAAAGCTCATCACATGCTTGAGCTGCTTCTCCGTAGCTCTCCTTGGTGCTACCTGATCAACTATCGCGCGCTCTACCACTCTCGGCTCTGCCGCCCTAATCGGTTCTTGCTTATTTACAGGTGGTACATGGTGCATCTGCCTTGCAGGTTGGGCATTTATCATAGCAAAGACTGCTTCAGCAAGCAATCTGATGGTTTTCGCTAAAGGAGGTGTTATAGGCACGTCCCTCGGTGCACTACTTTCCGCCGATTGTGGGCGTTTTGATTGCCCAGCACCGCTCCTAGCCACCTATAATAGCAAAGACCCTTGATTAGATGATAAACAGATTGCTAAAAACAATCATTGGAACACTCAGGTTCCTCGCAACAAGTGTATTTTCATTCCTAAGTGGACATTCATGGGTTCTCTTTGATGTTATAATGATGACGCACACACGTGCTCACCAACCCTTAAAAGAATTCGTCCACGAATTCATTTAAGTTGACCGGAACCTAAAGTCTGATACCAAATTGTAACACCCCCATCCGTCGTATGGCATATAACAGAAGGTCCAGCTGGAACCTGACGCAATATACCACGGACAGTCGGAAGGGTTACATAAGAATATCAAAACAATACAACTATAACTACTCGCCCTAACATAGATCATTCTAGTAGAAGCTTTTAAACAGCTATAAAGAACCCATAATTGAATTATCAACTATCATGAATGTCCACAACTACCACAGGAATGAAACAATGAATACACTGAAAGTACTTGGGTTTATGGCCTTACAAGAGTTCACTTAACAGAATAGTGTCTTACACATATCGGCTTGCAGGCTGGCCACACATGACAAAAATAAAATACAACTAATCGCTTTGTCCTTCGAGGGACAGCTCAGCAACATGGGCTTCAGCACGTTATTTGTTACTCGGCTCCGCAGCACCTGCAAGCAACATTCCACCGCATGGTGGTAAACAAAGTAACGGTCAGCCAAAGCCGACCAAATTATAACGACCCCGCCCCTTATTTGGGACGACGGAGCTCCTTCCCTTCATTTCATTAGCCCAGCTAAACAATAAAGTGCAAACATACTTTGCCACAGGTGTGAGCTCGCACGGCCAAACACCCTGTGCACTCAGGGCACATTGTTGGTGAATCCGGTCAATTCTGTGGCTTCACCACCATCCCTGAGATGGCAACATCGTGAGAATTTTAGCCTTTCCGACCACTATCCAAGGCTCCCGACTATGCCAACCGCCAGTCCCTCTTTGGGTCTCTCGCACCGAACCGCATATCCCGAGTCCAATTCCACTTGCCCGTTGCTCACACACGTAGTCACCTTAAGACGTACGCACGAGCCAAGATTCTCTCGGATCCCGTATCAATTCCAAACATCACATAACCCAATTATGTATAAGGCCGGCTCCCCAGCCGCCAAGTTAGCAGAATTATGTTTCTGCTCAGTTTTCCGGGTGCGCCTTGAAGTTAATCACCAAGGATCCCTGCTGCAATCTACCGTGTAGAAACTCGAAAACATAAAGCACGGAGTCTTCTCCGGCAAACCATACAAAATGCAACATCACTGATCCAGACCGACATGTCCGAGTAGGCTTCACACACAATGCCTATGTCCGTACTTCGATTCCGAACACTATATACAACACAAGGGGGACTATTCCCGTCAACCCCAAGGAACACCGCACACTCACCGCACACTCGCGGGAGCGGGTTTCCTTATGCAAAAGAAGGAGAGCTTCATATGCTCAAGTAGAGAATCGTTACCCTTGTAGTACGCTTTTGCGCCATGGAAAAACTATACGGATAGAAGGCTTCGCAATGGAATTTCCTTCGCAGATCCGCTCTCGGTTCTCAAATCGGCGCTCTGATGCTCCGCCGGCGGCCGGAATCCTCCTCTTTCTTTCTCCTTGCTCTCTCCTCTCTCAAACTTCTTAGAAAGAGAATGTTAAAGAGCAAATGAGGAATACAACCTCCATTCTTGACCTTAATAGAGCAGGAACACTTCTGGGCCGTCAGATCTCAATTATAGAAAATGAGTGGCTCAGATCAGCCCAAAATCCATCAAACCTGGGCCGAACACGGCCTCGTACACGACCATGTCCCAGGCCGTGTGCCTCGATCCAGATACGATCATCGAGCACTGAAAAGGAAACAGGTTAAGAGACTCTCGTGTCTCAATTTGCCACGCCCGTGTCGGGTACTGACACGCCCGTGTCCTAGGGGCGTGTTACCAGTAACGGCCATGCCAACCGACACGACCCTTGGGAACACAGGTGGTGACATGGGTATGAACATGCCCGTGTCACGCTGCCGTGTTTCCTGCGGTGTCCTTCTCTGGACACAGCAGACCAACACAGATAACAACGCAGCCTTGGACATGCCCGTTTCCTAGGTCGTGTACCCCTATACAGACACCAAAACTTCTCTTGGATGCGACCAGTACGATTACGATTTTCGGGGCGTTACACCCAGCAGGGCACCTACAGCTCAGTGACTAATTAGTCACCGACCACTCAGGCACAAAGTGCCCTACAGCTCAGATTCAGATAAACTGAATCCTACTGGATGAAAAGGGGTTTGGTGGTAATGCTTGACACAAGAGATGTTTCTCAGTGTCAAGCTTTCTGACTGAGGTAAACTCAATCTAACTAATGATTGTAGGAATTTAATTCCTGAGTGTACCTTCACTAAACTAAGATATACTTAGTCCTAACTTCTTCCACAGCAATAAGTAATTACTTGTGCTGGAAGATACTTGCAGAGCAATGTTCTGCCACTACCTGGACTGAAACTGAAGCTCAGCCCTAAATATTTCTTCACAGCACCAGGAATTTTCCTTCTGGTCAGTGAAATAAATGCAGCTAACTACTACTACCTTAGCTGTGGAAATCACAGCTCAACCATGCAGACTGAAATAGTTCTGACTCTTGCTCCTTCCCTGGGCTGAGGTGATTCAGCCCTAGCTTTGACTCCAGAGGAATAGTCCTTTGAGTCCTATTCAGCTTCTTCTAGATTTCTTCTCTTCACAGCTTCAAGTTTAAGATATTCAGGTGCTTAAGTTGTTGGAACTATGAAGAACCTGCAGCAAGGGTCTTCCCTTGGCTGCTACCTTTTCCCTCAGAAAAAATACTCTGAACTTGCTTGCTGGTGCAGATGAGAATGGCAGCAGCTATCTTGCTGTTGAAGATCTTGATCAACAGCTAACTTGCTCTCTGTCTTCCAGAACGAGCTTCCTGTTCTTCAGCTCCACAACAATGGCGGAGAAGAAGAACTCACTTTATTTTTTTCTTACTGTCCGAAAAATCTCTTCTCTTTTCTCTGTACGCCTCTTTCTTTTGTTGATTCTTGACCCAACGACTCTTTAGTAGTGGCCCCACATCATTAATGGTCTACAAAAATCTTGCTTACGCCAACTGTTGTACAGAAGGTCTGCGACAACATTTGGTGCATAAAGTAGTCATCCTGCCATTTATTTGAATTTTGTTGACTTGTTGACTTGCTGGCGTCATCAACTGTGGGCTTAGTTGAAAATCAAACATCATTAGCATAGTCGTTGAGTGAGTAAGCATCACTCAATGCCAAAACACTTAGATAGATTTTCTATCTTCGCTAGACGTTGACAGCGTTGAGTGAGAAACCCCCACTCAACACTTTTTGCCTTAACCATTCTTCTACTTAACTTGTCTCAGCGCTTTATTGTTCTCAACTGAGACAGTCTCAGTGGTTATGCTGGGACCAACTCCTGTCTCAGCTATTTTGTTGAGACAAACTCCCGTCTCAATAGTTTTGCTGAGACTAACTCCTGTCTCTGTGGTTTAGCTGAGACCAACTCCTGTCTCAGTGATTTTGTCACAGCGGTCTCAGCGGTTTCTTATTATCAACTGAGACCAACATTTCTCTCAGCGCTTTTGCCTTGAGCTTCTCAGCTGTCTCAGCTATCTCAATGCTTTTTCCTTGAACTTCTCAGCTGTCTCAATTCTTTCTTATCAGCGGTTTCCACATTTTTTGCCTTAATTTATTTTTTCGGTAAGCTTGATAAGTGTTGAGTTACGTTCGATGATTTGTAAGCTGATCTTGACGAACTACAAACTGAGCTCGACAAATTTCAAGCTGAGCTCGACAAACTTATCCCAAGGAAAGTTGAGCTGAGCTCGACGAATGCTGAACTCAGTTCGACGAATTCTCTGAACTGAGTTCGATGAATTCTGAACTTATATCGATGAATTCTCTGAACTGAGGTCGACGAATTCTGAACTTAGTTCGATGAATTGTGAAGTTCGACTGAGTTCAACTCACTTCCTTTTTGTTGTGATCTTAGCTCGACGAATGGTGAGCTCAATTCGAGGATCTCTGAACTCAGTTCGATGATTTCTCTGAACTGAGTTCAACTAACTAAGAGTCTAAAACTCTGAACTCAGCTCGAAGAATGGTGAGTTCTGCTCGACGAACTCTGAACTCAGTTCGGCGAATTTCTGAATTGAGTTCTACTCACAGCCTTTTGTTTTATGGCGTTGAGTGTGTCTTCATCACTCAACGCTTGTGGACTTAGACAGATTTCTGCCAACCCACAACATCGGTAAGATTTTACCTATCTCACCCACTTAGCCTACTTCTTACCTTTCCAGCAACTTCACTTCGTGACCTCTTATCATATCACTTAGACCACTTATCTAGACTTGTTCCATGGAACATCCTGCACATGATGAGCTTAAACAACATCAAATACAACTATGCTATTAGTGTTGATGGAGATGCCTCTTTAAATCCAATTTAGGGAACATTGTGGACAATGGACTCAACAACTTTAAGTCAAACTCAAATGAATCCACAAGTTAATAACATAGTTACCCCTCCGACTAACATTAATCCTTCACTTACAGTTGAACAACTCATTAGTCATAATGAGGAGGCTAACTACATTGTTGTGAAACAAAGGCATAATAATAATGCGCTTCGAAACTATTATCCCCTAAATGGCAAAATCATCCAAACTTTTCATGGAAGAATAATTCAGGACTATCTTACTCACCTGGATTCAACCTTAATACCCATCCACCGCATAATAACACTTTCGATCAACAAGGTACTTCTAACAAATTATCTGATGAGATTCTCATTGAGTCCATGCAAAAGAGTGACGCTCGAGCTTAGAAGGGTCATTATACATAATTGAATCTCAATTAGGTAAATTGCTAATGCCTTGAGCCTTATACCACAAGGGACACTCCCAACTGATATCACCCCAAATCCTAAAGAAGAAAATCAACATTGTAAATCCATCACCTTGCATAGTGGAAAGGAGTTAGTAATGATCTAATAATTGAACAAACTAAGGAGAACAATGTTGAAAAATATTTAGTGAACGTTAATCCCCCTGACCTTGTTGAAGACTTAAAAAAAATTGTAACTGTAAAGAAGAAGTAGAAGTACTCTGAGAGAAGAAGATAGAACTTAATGATGAAATAATAAACAAGAAGCAGAATGTGATAGTCTACCCACCTCCACCATTCCCCCAAAAACTAAGAAAAAGTAAACTAGACCAACAATTTCAAAAATTCATAGAAATCTTTAGGAAAATATAAATAAATATCCCTTTTGTTGAAGCTCTAGAACAAATTCCAAGTTATGTGAAATTCATGAAAGATATTTTTTTCTAAAAAGAGAAAATTTGGAGTAAATGAAATGGTAGCACTCACTCAGGAGTGTAGTGCAATCCTTCAAAAAAGACTCCCACCTAAATTAAAAGACCCGGGAAGTTTCATTATAATGTGCTCCACAAGGTTTCAATTTGAAGGAAATGCACTGTGTGATTTAGGAGCAAGTATAAATTTAATGCATCTATCAATATATAAAAAGATAGGGCTAGGAGAAATTTCAAAAACCTTTATAACCTTACACTTAGTCGATAGAACACTTGCATTTCCAAAAAGGATTGTAGAAGATGTGCTGGTCAAAGTAGATAAATTTGTTTTTGCAACGGATTTTGTTGTTTTTGATATGAAAGATGATAGGGAGGTTCCCATTATCATTGGGAGACTATTTCTTACAACTGGAAGAACTTTAAATGATGTTTAAATGGGAGAACTGACCATGAGAGTAAACGACGAACATGTAATGTTTAATATACTCAAGGCTATGTAATCCCACCATAGAGAGGAAGATAATATAGAAGAGGCTAATAATATATTGATTCATGATTATAATTAAAGTACTAAATCTAAAAAGTAAGAAGATATGTTAGCCTAGTTATTTACTCACGAGGAGTTATCAGATGATGAATATGAAATTCATGAATGTTTACAGGTTTTTAAAAGGCAAACTACTTTATTTCGGAATCCAAACTCATTAGAAATGTCGGGGATATCATTGGCAGACAAACACCCCATAGTCAGCCCGTCATCTCTTGAATTAAAGCCTCTCCCCAATCATCTCACTGATGCATATCTAGGAGAAAATAACACATTGCTGGTCATAGTCAATTTTAACTTATTACTTGATCAACATCAAAAGCTTTTAAAATTATTGAAGCAATTTAAAACGACCATAGGATGGACAATAACAGGCATTCAAGAAATAAGTCCCTCATTATGCATGCACAAGATTCTTTTGGAAGAATATTTTAAGGGATCTATAGAGCCACAACGGCGTCTAAACCCACCGATGAAAGAGGTAGTTAAGATGGAGATTATTAAATGGCTAGACGCAGGAGTCATATAACTTATCTAAAATAGCTCATGGGTTTCACCTGTGCAGTATGTCCTAAAGAAATGAGGGATGATAGTGATAAGAAATGAAACGAATGAGATGGTATCCACTAGAACAATCAGATGGTAGCGTATTTGTATAAACTATAGGAAGTTGAATAAAGGTATAAGAAAATATAATTTTCCTTTACCATTCATCGATTAGGTCTTAAATAATTTAATAGGGAGTGGCTTTTCTATTTTCTAGATGGATACTCAGGTTATAACCAAATTATAGTACCTTATGGAACTTTTGCATTTTGGAGAATGCCCTTTGGTCATTGTAATGCACCCGCTACTTTCCAACATTGTATGATTGCTATATTCTCTGATATTATGGATCATGGTATTGAGATTTTTATGGACAATTTTTCTATCTTTAGTAAATCATTCGATTCTTGTTTGGAGTGTTTAAAGTAGGTTCTTGTATAATGCGTGGAAACAAACCTATTAATAAATTGGGAGAAATTCCACTTTGTAGTCTGTGAAGGGATTGTTATTGGGCATCATGTGTCTAAAAATGGGTTAGGAGTTGACGAAGCAAAAAATTGATGTAATTGAAAAGTTACCACCACCTGAGAAAGTGAAAATGTTGTGAAGCTTGCTAGGTCATGCTGGCTTTTATCAAAGATTTATTAAAGATTTCACAAAAATTACAAAACTATTGAGTGACTTGTTAAAAAAAGACGCAAAATTTCATTTTGATGGCGATTGTTTCACGGCTTTTGACGAACAAAAATTGGTTAACTACCGCGCCTATTGTGGTGACTCCTAATTAGGGAGAACTGTTCTAATTAATGTGTGACACTAATGATTATGTTGTCGGAGTTGTCTTATGGCAAGTGAGGGAAAAGGTCTTCCACACAATCGCATACACTAGTAAAACTTTGATAGAAGCCCAATTTAACTATACCATCACAGAGAAAGAGCTACTAGTGACAGTATTTGCCTTTGAGATGTTTAGGTCTTATCACTTATGCTCTAAAGTCATTGTTTACACTGATCATGCGACCATTCGTTACTTTATAGAGAAGAAGGATGCTAAATTACGCTTGATCTGTTGGGTACTTCTTATACAAGAGTTTAACTGGGAAATTAAAGATAGGAAGGGAGTAGATAATCCTGTGGCAGACCACCTATCTAGGATTGAAAGTTCAAATTCATTGCCCTGTTCTGCGATTGATGAAAGGTTCCCTGACGGATGGTTATTGTCTATATCGGAGAACACGATACCTTGGTATATGGATTACGTAAACTATATCGTTAGTAAGGTCTTTCCACATGACTTGTTATATCATCAGAAAAAGAGATTCTTGCATCAAGACCGTTGTTATCTTTGGGATGCACATTATTTATTTAAGGTTGGGGTTGACGGTGTTGAGAGACAATGCATACCCGAAGCAGAAATGAAATTTACATTGGTGAAGTGTGACAACACTCCTTGTATAAGACATTTCATGGGGGATAGGATGACAATGAAGGTTTTAGAAGCTGGTTTCTTTTCACCTAATTTATTTTTTGACTCTAGAGAATTTTTTAAACAATGTGATCATTGTCAAAGAAGTGAAAATACAAGGAAAAATGATGTAATGCCAATGAACACTTTTTTATAAGGTAAACTCTTTAACGTATAGGGCATAGACTTTATGGGGCCATCTTCATGAATTCGAAAGGTAACTTGCACATCCTTCTAGTGGTTGACTATGTATCTAAGTGGGTGGAAGCAATTGCTACACCTAAGAATGATGCTAAAGTGGTCTTAAATCTCTTGAGAAACATTATATTCAATCAGATTGGAATCCTAAGAGCTATTACTAATGATGGGCGGAGTCAGTTTTGCAATGCCCAATTTGTTGAGCTACTAAGAAAATATGGGGTAACACATAAAGTTACATTAGCATACCATCCCTAAACAAATGGGTTAGCAGAGGTATCAAACCAAGAAATAAATCCTGAAAAAGATGGTTAGCATCAACCGTAAAGATTGGTATCAAAAGCGTAATGACGTATTATGGGCATATTGTGCCGCTTTTAAAACATGAATTAGAATAACCTCTTATAGACTTGTTTATTGAAGAACATGTCATCTACCTCTAGAGTTAGAGCACTGAGTGTATTGGGCTATAAAGAGAATAAATTATGATTTCCAAGATGCGAGCAAGCAAAGACTCCTGCAAGTCAATGAATTGGAATGAATAAGGATGAATGCATACGAGAATTCAAGGATCTACAAGGAACGAACAAAGAAATGGCATGACCATTGCTTGAGTGAAAATTAATTTGAGCCCGAACACTCGGTCTTATAATTCAATTCTCATTTAAAAATATATCCTGGGAAGCTGAAATCTCGTCGGTCAGTTCCATTTAGAGTAAAAGAAGTATTCCAATTTGGTGTTGTTACGATATAGAATAAAAAGGATGGTACCAAATTTAAGGTGAATGGACAAAGGTTAAGCTTTATAGAGGGGATGATAAGGACCGAGTAGTGTCATCAATCTCTTTAAAATGATAAGAGTTAGTCGACAAAGACCTGTCGAGACTTGAAATTTGGCGTTGATTGGGAGGCAACCCAATGTTTATCATTTTTTTAAAAAATAATATTTATTTTAGCATTACCAGTACGTATTTTGCTAGCAATCTACTTATTCTAATAATAATAATAAAAATAAAATAAAATAAGAAAAGCTTGATCACTGAAATCATCGCCATCGCAAAAAGTCAACTCTAATTCATCAGATCAATTGTATGCACATTGTCTATCCTAAACCATGATAATAGCATTTCTATGCAAGCATCCCAATTTAGGAAGGAATCTTGGTAGGGAGGAGCTTCTCCATGTTAAAACACTATCATATTGTAGGTAACAAAGTTGATGGTGTCCCCATGAAATTTTCGAGCCAAGACGGTTAAAGTAAAAGTGAGCCCAACCGGTCCAGCGACACGCAAAGAACCGTAAACACACGGGAAGCCAAGCAAACGTGCCTGGCCCGCACCCGGACATGAACGGCTAGGGTGCACACTCGCAAAGCTGGTGCACACGTGGCCCATAGGCAGCACCCCTGCGTGTTTGGGCCCCGCGCGAGCCCCGCCGGCAGCCCCCGCCAATTCCGGAGGCCACCGTCGTCGGCCCTCGCCACCCTCGCAGCCCGAAATGCCCTGGGGTAAGGGGCACTACTGTCATTTCGGCAAAAATAGTGATCCGCGTGATCGAAACGGAGCGATGCCATTCACCAGCACAAATCACTCCCCGACGCAATTACCGATGCGCCCCTCCAGAAAACTATAAATAGGCCCCCATGCCTTCATTTCAAGCCAAGCAACTCCAAAGACAAGAGAGAGCTTTGAGGTTTTTTGGTGAGATCGTGGACTTAGGCCAATTCTTCGCATAGGAATTCATTCTACTCTTTTATTGGGTCCATTGTCCACCATGTCCCAAATTTGAAGAAGTCAATCATGTCAATGTTATGCAAAAGTTGTATTTGATGTATGCTTAAGTTCATGCAGGCAGGTTAGTCCTTGAAACATTGATAGGATAAGTATTCCAAGTGATGTGACAAGTGTGGTCACGAAGTAAAGATGTGTTGGGTGAAAACTTGAAGAAATGACTAAGTACAAAAATATCGACACATCTCACAACAATGTCAACACCTTTGTAGGAGAAGTTTCGAAATAATTCAGACAGAAGTGTCGAGACAATTCAGACAGATGTGTCGCGATAATTCAAACAGTAGTGTCGAGAAAATTCAGTTATATCGATACCTTGAAGATCAAGTCAGCAGTGTCGAGACAAGTCAGATATATCGACACCTTAAAGCTCAGTATAGTAGTGTCGAGACAATGCAACTGTCTCGACACAATGAAGAACTGAGTGCAGAATTAAACATGTCGACACCCAGCAATTGTAGTGTCGAGATAACTCAACTGTCTCGACACAATGAAGATCTAAAAAGTAGCTAAGTCCATAGGCATTGAGTGAAGTCCATTCACTCAGCGCTAGGTAAGAAAAAGTGTTGATTATAGCTTGGTTGTCTATGCCAAACTATTGGCTAGACAGAAATGTGGCTAATTCCACAGGAGTTGAGTGAAGTCTACTCACTCAACGTCATATCATCAAAATCATTGAGTATTGCTCAGTCAGTCAAAGCCATAGAAAATCTATGTAAATTTTTGACTAAGTCCATAAGCTTTGAGTGTAGCTTACTCTCTCAACGCCATGTGATAAAAAGCATTGATTGAACCTTAGTTAGTCAGAGATAGTGTGTCCAACACAGGATTTTATCTAAGGACGAAAGCGTTGAGTGAAGCCTGCTCACTCAACGCCTAATCAACTGAGTATCTGTCTAAGGAAAGAGACGTTGAGTGAAGTCCACTTACTCAACGCCATGTTAATATAATTGAAAGATCCTGAAAGCATTGAGTGAAGAAGCAACACTCAACGCTTCCCAAGCAGGAAAATAGGCTAAGTCCAGATGCGTTGAGTGAAGGTTGCTCACTCAATGCCAAGTGACTCGAATCATTTCTAAGTGGTATGGCGTTGAGTGAGGTTTACTCAATCAACTCCAAGAGGCAAAAAGATTTTACTAAGTGTTTTGGCGTTGAGTGAAGCTTACTCACTCAACGCCTAATGACTGAAATATTTTCTAAGTGTTTTGGCATTTAGTAAAGGTTTCTCCCTCAACGCCTAGTGACAGAATGATTGGCTAAGGCCAAAAGCGTTGAGTGAAGCTTGTTCACTCAATGCCTGAGATAGATAGAATTCTGTCTAAGTGTTTTGGCATTGAGTGATGCTCACTCACTCAATGCCTATACTACTGATGTTTGATTTTGGCTAAGTCCACAGATGGTGACATCAGAAAAGTCAACAGAGTTCAAAATAAGTACAGGAAAGCTACAGAACACGACAAATGTTGTTGGAAGTCTACTGTATGACTTTTTCCATCAAAATATGATGCAGATGTCTACTGCAGGTGGTCACAACTACTTCCTGGAGTCGTTAATCGGCGAAAGATATAAAGGGTCAGCTTCAAATGTTGAACTCAACTTTTTAGGGTTTTTATCCAAAACGAATATGAGCGGCTGAACTTCTTCTTCCTCGCCATTGCTACCGAGAAAAAGCTTAAAACCTTCTAGCAGAACTAAAAGTTCAATTATCTGTAGCACTTTTATTCTGCTACAGCAAGATCAGAAAGACTTCTGATAAAGAAAGAAATGAGAGCCTTCAGTATTTTGCGGGTTCAGCTAGCTGATTGAAGATCTCAAGACCTAGATGTTCTACCATCTTCTTCAGCAAGTTCAGAATTTATATTCTGAGATTGTTCCAGCAGAGGCAAAAATTTCTCCCTGTTGCTGGGAAGAAAGATAGAGCTGAGATAACTCAGCCATAGTTATGGACACAGAGAAATTTCTCTGTGTCAAATTAATTAAACCGCTATTCTTCTGTAGGATTCTTTTGGGTCTGATCTGTAGGGCCTTTGGCCTGATGTAGGGCAAATTTGTCGGAGCTGTAAGAGAGTTTTACTCTCTGAGAGTAGGATCTAGATTGGATCTGAGGTAGGTGATCTTTTGATCACTGAGCTGTAGGGCTTAACAGCCTGAGGTAGGTGAGTCATTCTCACTGAGTTGTAGGGCACTTGTGCCTGAGCTGTAGGATCCTTTGGATCTGAGTTGTAAGGCTTAACAGCCTGAGGTAGGAGAGTCATTCTCTCTGAGGTAGGATCACTTGTGGATCTGATGTAGGGTTGTCCTCCCAGCCTGAGTTGTAGGGCTTAACAACCTAAGGTAGGTGATCTGTTGATCACTGAGTTTTAGGGCCGTATGCCTGAGCTGTAGGTCTTGGAGGAGACCGAGTGGTCCTACGGGATCGTGGTGTAAGCTCTTTGAGCTGAGATTTGGAGAAGTGCCTTGTCTAACTGAAAGTTAGAAAGGTGAGAGGAGAGTGGATGTACACATAATCTAGGGACCCGCTATAATATCTGTGTGTGCTTTTCTGTGTTGTTTTCTTTTTGCAGGTTCTTGAAAGCTAAATAACAGCCAACACACTAAGTAACTAAAGAAGAAATAAAATAAACTCACAAGAAATCGATTAACATATTCACCCCCCCCCCCCTCTAGGTTGCAAGCTACCTTGAAAATAAAGACTTTCAAGTGGTATCAGAGGGAGGTTGCTCAAAAAAGATTTAACAATCTTAGTGATCTCCAAAGGTAGCTACAGATCTGAACTTATGGGTTCTAGAGAGAACCATAAGAAGTTTGGTTCCATGAAACTCCCCATCTGTAGGAAGGAGTATTTTTGGAAACTAGAAAGAAAGGGTAATGCTGTTCATGGAAGCCTCTGACCCTAGAATATTTATGACTGTCAGAGAGGGACCCTTCATCCCTATGAAGATCTCAGTTCTAGATTCCAATGTCCAGACTCCCAAGACTTATTCAGAAATGATCAAGGATGAGTTTATGTTGGCTGCATTGGACAAGAGAGCCCAGAACATCATAGTCAGTGCTATTGATGATTCTACCTTTCAGAACTTGGTCCACTGCCAGACCTCCAAAGAGATGTGGGATACCCTGGTGGTCTACATGGAGGGTACTGAAGAGGTAAGAGATGATAGAAAGTCCATGTTCAACCAAGAGTATAAGGCTTTCAGCCAATCCCTGAAAGAGAACATAGCTACTTGCTAAAAAAGATTTTTCAAGATCATTAATGAAGTGAGAACCTATGGGAGGGTATTCAGTCATTATGAAATAAATGACAAGTTCCACAGATCTCTCACTAGAGACTGGGATACTAAGATCTGTGTCATAAGAGAGGTGTCCAAACTTGCTGAAACTCCTCCCCAAACATTGTTTGGAAAGTTGCTTTCCTTTGAGATGCAGCCAGCTACCAGAAAAGAGGAGGAGGCCACCAGCAGATCCCAAGCCAAGGAGAAGTCCTTGGCATTCAAGGTAGACACCATCAGGAAGAGCAAGGAGAGGATTCTCACTCCTCCAAGAAGACCAACTGATTCAGACAGCTCAGTGTCAGATGCATCAGATAACAACATGTCAGATGAGGACTTTGCTATCTTCTCCAGAAACTTCAGAAGCTGATAAAGAAGAAGCATTGGAAGAACATACCTTCCACCTCTTCTCATTACAGGAGGAATCATTCCAAGGCTGAAAGGTATGATTCTAAATCAAGTAAATATAAGTCTTCTAAGGTTATTTGCTACTACTATAACAAACCTGGGCATACGATAGTTGACTGCGCAGTGAAGAGTAATTAAGTTGTTGAGAAGAAACAACACTAGCACAAGGGCAGGAAGGAGAAGTCATTTTTTGCCAAAAAAGAGAAGAGCTGGACAGACTCATCTTCATCTGAGTCTGAAGAAGAAGAAGCCCATATTGGGCTAGTTGTTGATGTTGCTGAACAGATATCTGTAGCAGCAGATGAAGACTGTCCTGGTGCCAGGATAGGTATCAGTGCCTCTCTATCACATTCAGACAGTGATTTAGAGGTGGATGCGGATGAAGAAGATGCTTATAGCTGTTGTGGACTGATGGTAATGACTAATGAGGAAACTAGCCAGGATCAGCCTAGTCAAAGGAAGGTAAAATGATGGAGACATTGCTGATGCGGCCGCCATTGATCCTCATCTGAGAGAGTTCGTGGATTGGGACGACCGTTGCCGCAAAGCTCAAGGATGGGATTTCTACCACGACGCCCGCCGCCATCGTCGTTACATATTTTGCACGACGTCCGCCGCCGCCATTAAATAGAATATATAATTATAAATTAAATAATTATAATTATATATTTTATCATTTATTATTTTTAGCAATTCTTATTTAATGTAATTTTTAATTTAAGCATTTTTATTTCCAAGCATTTCATTATTATTTTAATTTCATGTAATGATGAGTGTCTATAACCATCAAGAGTATTTTAATTTCATGTATTTAAATTTTGTATTATTTTTATTTCATGATGGGTGCACATAACCATCATAATTTCATTTTGAATTTTGAATTGGAGGAGATGGAGTGGTGTAGGCTATATATAGTCATGTTATGAAGGATTTTAGTAGAGAATGAATGATAAGAATTTGAATCCCTAAATCTTTCTTGAGATCTTTCCCCCCTATTTTCCCTCTCTCCCTTTTGGAAAATTCAGCTCCTCCTCCTCCTCCCCTCTCTTTGGCCGCCCGCCACCTCTCTTCCCCTCCCTCTATTTGGCCTCCTCTCCACTGTCTCCTCCCTCTCCTTTCATCTATCTCATAAACCCGACTATCCCCTCTAGCCACCACCTTTCCTCTCTCCTCCCCCTCAATCCGGCCAACACTTCTCCCTCTCCAAAACACGATCAACCTCTTTATTTTTTGGGTGAAATTCGGTCAGGGCAAGATCCCCCTTTGTGGATTCCGACTACGGCGTGAAGCGACGAAGGCGGACGAGTTTTCTCTCCATCCAGCGTAACTCCAGCGGAGCCGTTGAAGGACGATCCAAAAAATAGTGAATCAGAATCATCCATTCCAATTGGGTAACGAAACCTTTCTACTTTTGGTGTTTCCCTCTAGATTTTCATTGTGGTGGATACTTTGGCATGATCTTTGAAACGTTGAATTTATCGTGATTTCTTCGTTTGATTTTGTTGTTCATCCTTATTTTATTTAAGTTCGAAAGGTTTGGCGAACCTTCATTCTCTTTTTATTGGGAGAGATCTACCGTTTCCGAATCGTAACTTTTTTTGGTAGATCTCTTTTGGTACAACCATCGCTCGACCGGACCGGGTTGGTCCCTTTAGTCGGAAAGAATATTGGCTTATAGCCTTTGTTCGATCCTAATCAGTTTGGCTACCCGTACGCTAGCATCTAATTGATAAAATTAAATAGTGTGGTGCCACATTGTAGTTTTGTGCGAGTGTAGAATTTGATCGTGGAGAGACAATCGTGTTTAGTCCGTAGATTTTACGGTGACGACGTGAGAGCCTGCATCAATTTGTTATTAGAGCCAGGTTGTGTTAATTTCTTAATTAGTACCATCCTAGGAAAAAAATTTACTTAGAATGTTGTCACGCACTTGCACGTTTCATTTGCCAAAAATAATAAAATAAAATTTTAACTGTTGGTATGCAAACAGCGGCCTAAATTTTTTATTTTTCAGCAAAAAATTCCAAAACCTTTTAAAAATATATTATTTATTTTCAGTAAGAAAATCAAAAAATATTTTATTACCATAGTTATTAAGCGAGAATAAATTTATCTTTCCAAAATTTATTTGGGTCAGAGTCTTTATTTCATTGCATGTGCACCAGATTCGAGTAGAATTTTCTGTCCCGTCACCACTAGAAAATGGCTTACGACATGTATGCTAGTAGACAGGTATCCACTTATGACGTTATGACTATTTGTATGCTAAGGTCGTGGCTAAACATACCCCAGCCTTGCCTTCATACCATAGGAATATCAATCGTCCCAACGCTGATTCACCCACTAGAATTGAGGCACCTACTTATGATGGTTTAGGGTGTCCCCATATTTTCCTAGACTGGGTTAAGGAAATAGAGTGCTACTTTGAGTGGTACAAATCGACTGACGCGGATAAGGTGCGAGTGGCGAGAATAAAGTTGTTAGGTGGAGCTAAGATATTCTTGTTGAATGAGGAACGACGTCTGAGAGCCGAAAATGGTAAAATACTTGTTGGTTGGACAGACATGAAGGCCATACTAACAGAACAGTACGTCTCTACGTACCATCGAACGCAGATGTTAGATGATTTGGCTACCCTGAAATAGGGGAATAAGTTGGTCTCTGAGTATATGAGTCTTCTTAAGGATATGATGGTTAAGTGTGGTGTGAAGGAGGTGCCAGAGCTCACCCTCTCTAGGTTTCGTAAGGGGTTAAACCCCTACATCCAGGGTAAATTACTGTGTTATGATCACACCGACTTAAACACCACTTTTAATGTTGTATTGGATATTGAGAAGCATAATGTTCATATGAATAAGACTCGCTCGTTTTAGAAGGGAGACTCTGTCTTATGACCACCACCCACTTTTATGAAAACCATTCCTAATAGGTCTTATGTCTTGCTGTGCTTACAGCCTCTACCCAAAAAGATAGGGGCAAATAAGCATCTGCAAGCAATGTCCCAGCATATTCAATAAGGGTTCTATTTTTCCTTTCAGCTACCCCTTTTTATTTAGGAGTTCTAGGAGCAGAAAAATAATTCCTGATACCTTCCTTCTCACAGAATTCTTACATGAGAAGAGATTCAAACTCGGTGCCATGATAACTTTTAATCAATACGACCTGAGTAGAGTACTCAATCTGTATGCTCTTAAGAAAATCTGTAAGAACTTTAAAGTTATCTGACTTGTTTCTCAGAAGGAACACTCAAGTGAATCTAGAGAAGTCATCAACAATAACTAAAGTGTATGACTTTCCTCCCAAACTTTGTACACATATAGGGCCAAAAAGGTCCATATGTAGAAAGTACAAAATCCTGGGTGAATCACTTTAGTTAATGGATTTGAAACTATTTTTAGTTTGCTTGCTTAATTGACAAGCCCTGCAGAGTCCTTTCTTCTTGTAAGAACCAGGAGGCAGTTCTCTAACAAGGTTGTCCCTGGATAATTTAGCAATGTTCATATGGTTTACATGACCTAGTCTCTTATGCCATAAATCGATAGTTGAAATAATTTGGTTGAATAAGCAAATTTCTGAATTAATAAATTTTAAATTAACTACATATATGTTTCCTTGTCTAATTCCAGTTAAAAAAGTTTTATTTTTATTAGAAGTAATAATACAAGAAGACAGATTGAATGGTACTTGATAACCTTCATCACATATTGGCTTATGGATATTAGGTTGTGCTTGAGACCACTTACATATTCTACCTTACTAAAGATAACTGCTCCAACTTTGACATTTCCATATCCCTTACTTCCTGTAAAAGTTTGAGAACTCGGTTGAGCCAAACTCACCACCGATGCTTGTCCTCAACTTATTGATCCTCAGGCCAAGCTGGCCTTCCACAAGCTTCTTGAACTCCACAAACAAGCGCATCATGCTAGAGTTCTTCTTCATGAAGTATACCCAAGTATACCTTGAATAGTCATCAACCAATATCATCATGAACCTACTGCCTCCAAGACTGGCGGTGATGGTCGGTCCAACCAGAGCACAATGGACAACCTCCAAAGGTACTTTATATTTGGATTGTGCCTTATCAACCATAAAACGATAAGATTCACTATGCTGACATTCCACATACCCCTGACCATCGCCATAGGATGACAATCTAGGCAAGCCTCTTACGAGTCTTCTTTCCTCCATTGCTTTTAGCTTGTCCATCCCTACATGCCCCAGTATTTCATGCCAGATAGCTGCACTATCACTAGCCTTCATCTGACCAACACTAGAACTTGTTGAAGACCCAACTAAGTTCTTCTCCTTGACTCCAACATGAGCTACGTTCACCGAGAGCAAGGTAACCTTGCACTCCTTCCTGAGATGACCATGCTGCTTGCATCTATAGCACCTTGGTCCCTCCTTCCTCTTTCCATCACGCCTAGGAGAACCACTCCTCTCTTGCTGATATGAAGTATAAGGACCATCCTCTGCAGCAACCTTCACCTCCTTCCTGAAAAACCCATCATGGGAAGTCCAAACCTCTGCAGCTGACCAACATCCACTGATGTGGTCCAAGAGCTTCGATGAGATCACCTGCTTGAGAATAAAATCCACTTTTGCATTTGTCTCCTTACAAGCTCTCATCTCTTCAACATTGACAGCAGTAGCCTCTTATCTTTATGCTCCGCATACAACCTCCCAAAGGTCCTCGCTAAGAAGAAAGCTCTCCATACAAGACTTCCACCTATCAAAGTTCGTCTCTATAAGGAGATCAATTCCAAGACAACTTGTATCTTCCACTACCATGGTTCAACCACTGGTTCCCTCTTCACAAGAGTAACAACCACTTCAGTAGATCGCTGCTTATCCATTCCAATCCAGCTCTAATACCATGTTAAAATTCAACAACCTGACACTTATACCACGTTGAATTTTCTCCAGGTGGTCAACGAGATAGCCTGACACCAAATTAATATTCTCAGGACTATCAAGATCACACCTTGATCACGCGGAAAATTTCCCTGGAACGTGGAGTGAGCTGGGGTTATCTAAACTAAAGCCAGTCAACCAGCAAACACATGCATCATAAGTGTCTTTATTGATTCACAGTAATCTTCTCTATACAGCGAGACATACATGGCGAGAAATGCTTCACCAAACAACTACCCAAGGGAAAGCAGAGACTACAAATACAAGGCAAGAGAAACAATACGCGCGGACTCAACCATCAAGCTGCCGGTCTACTGCTGTGGAGTCCGCTCAAACCGCCAGGTCGCTAGACCGCAACCCAAGCCACGCAGATTACCCCTTCTTCCAATTCTAGCTCTAGCCGCCGATCTGCATGCCGCCTGACTGCGAGGTCGCCTAGCCACCAGACCGCACATGCTGAGATGTCGAATAGAATAGTCCACCTGAGGAAGGCGACTTCTTGGACCCCAAACCAAGTTGCCAAAGAGAAGACCGTCTGGTCGCTGTCCGCGACCTGCTGTTTTTTGCCTGTTGCTTAACCGCAGAGTCCGCACTGTTCCTGACCGCAATCATAGCCAAGTCCTGGCTTTCCAGCACTATCCGCACAACTTCCTGAGGTTACTTTTTTCCTGATGTGACATGGGTCCTATTTATAGGCACGATGATGAGTGTGGTCACCGCCCTAGCCGATAGGATTATCGCCACATCCTGCAGCAAGAATTCTCCGCAGTCTGTGGATACAATCCAGTCCGCCGCACCTGTGCAAGATAGTCAGCCCGCCTAGCTTCTCCAAGGCCGGACTCCAATCCCAGTCCGCCTTGTCACCAAAGGCCAAGTCGCCAAGACATCACCAAGGCCGGACAGCAACACCAGTCCGCCTTGTCACCGAGGGCCAAGCTAGGACCACCACAGCCGGACTCCGCAGCAACAGTCCGCCAATCCACGGAAACAGTACCAACCCGCTTATCCCAAGCCCGCAGCCTTGCCACCAATGCACCTGCCGGACTCCGCGAACACCCGACTTCAGTCCGCACTTCCCGAGCCCACGGCTTTGCCACAAAGGCACTTGCCGGACTCAGCGGACACCCGACTTCAGTCTGCACATCCCGAGCCTACGCCTTTGCCACAAGGGCTCCTGTCGGAATCCGCGGACATACCGATCCCGTCCGCACATACTGCGGACAGCTCTAGTCTACATATCCCTGCAGACATCCCAGTCTACATACCTTGCAGACTTCTCCAGTCCGCATATCCCGCAGACTGCTCCAGTCTGCATATCCAAGTCCACAGCCACGCCAGCAAGGCAGCTGCCGGACTCAGCGGACTCCAGCTCCTGTCCGCACACAGTTGCAAACACAACCTCAAGTCCGCTTATCCCCAAACTCGCAACCAAGGCAAATGCACTTCTTCCGAGCTGGGCGGACTGAGAAGCAGTCCATGCTCCACTATGCGATCTCCCCGGACTGAGCCAAACATGGACTTGGTTCAGAACCAACCAAGTCCACACCACTGGCCATAAGGGCCTGTCTGCACTTACTGGCGGACACTGGATTCACTCCGCCAAACCCGGCGACCACCAGCACCTGTCCGCACTGACTGGTATTCTTTGCGGCTTCCACTTGCCGCTACACCAGAGCAATACCAAGGCAACTGCCAAACCGGTCTACTGAGCTCCAGTTCTTCAGTCTGCTTCATACCGGACTCCGCGTCTAGAGTTTCTATCCGCCCGGTTACTTCTTGGGATCCAACTGCCTGCTGAGCACAAGCTGGCCTGGCTAACCCCCACTGCTGTCCGCGTAGTCCGTGCGAACAGACTGCCTAGGCCGCTACAAAACAAACCATCTGCAACATCCCTGCCGACCTAGCAGTCTGCCAACCCTGTCTGCGTAGTCAGCGTGGATAGGTCGAAGTGCTCCATTCACTGACTTTCACTTCACAAATTTCAACGGCATGGAGGAAACCAATATGGAGGAAGCCACTATGTAGAAGACCCACATGGAGGACCTCAATTTGGAGGGCCTCAATTTGGAGGGCCTCAATTTGGAGGACCTCAATTTGGAGGGCCTCAATTTGGAGGGCCTCAGCTTGGAGGAAGTCAGTACGGCGGAAACCTATATGGAGGAGACCAATATGGTGGAGCTCGATCCAGAGGACACCAGCACAGAGGTAGCCAGTATGGAGGAAGCGACTATAGAGTTCTAGAGTATGGAGGAGAACAATACGGGGGAAGCGCACGTGGAAGTCATAGCGAACCCGATGATGACCTCCAAGAATTTTAGCAATATATTCAAATGTAATATATTTTTTTGAACTATAATGTTTATTTTATTTTAGTTATGAAATTAGATTTTACATAAAAAAGTTTAAAAATTAATATAATATAATATAATAGTACAAAAAACAAAAATTTAAATTTTAATTATCAGGCCAAAATTTTAATTTTTTGGACTCGTTCGACGAACGACGAACGTCGACCGGGAGAGGGGAGATGACAGCGTTTTTAATTTATTTTTTAAAATTATTTATATTTTAAAATTGTTTATATTTTAAAACTGTTTATATAATATTAAAAAATTCATGTTCTCCAAATATGGAGAACATGATTGGAGTTGATTCTCCATGTTCTCCATATTTGAAGAACATAGAACAAGAGGATCTCTAAATATAGAGATGTCACTGGAGTTGGGCTTAAGCAGTGTTGACTGGTTCTCTTGAAGGGAAGAGCTGTAAATCCTAGTTAGCTACCCTGGTTCAATTGAGCCGCCACCCAGATTAAAAACTTCTCTCCCTTCAGTCCCATTTTCCAAAATCAAGCTAGGGCAATTTAAGGAGCAGTGGCGGGAACGGCGAGTGGCGAGGTCAAAGGCTGGTGTGCGGCGAGATCACGCAAGCGGTGATACCATCGGGAAAGCTAGAATGAGTTAAAGTCCCTCCCTATTTTCTAAAAGCCTCTCCCTTTTCTCTACCCTAGCCCCAATCCTGAAGAGGCAAAATCTGCACAGTCATTAGAAGCTCTTCACCTGAGAGTTGTGGTGTAGGCAAGTCATTGTCCAATCAAAACTCTTGAACATCTAAGTGATTTTGTACTCCACTATTAAGATTACTTTAGGAATACCAGACAGTAGTGCAAGTTCACAACAAGTTCTTGGAATTACTTGATCACAACACAACCAACAACAACTACAAGAAGAGAAAGGTAAGATTCCACCTGAGAGCAAGCTGCCCTGAGAGGTGATATCACGGTGAGGGACAAAGCCGATTCAGCCGCCTATTCCAGCAAAAAGTCCAAGATAAAAATGCAACCCTAATAACTGGCTACTTATAAGATATGTAACCTGGTTAATTACAAAAATAACCCTCCCAGCCAAAGCTAATAAAAAAACGGATCGTAACAATACATTCCCCGCACAATTTCCTTGTCCTCAAGGAATAATAAAATAGGGGTAGCGTCGCTTGAACGATTCTAGCTCCTCCCAAGTCGCTTCCTCTGCAGTCCCGTTCATCCACTGCACTAGCATTTGGGTCATCACCCTACCTCGATTCGGTGCGATGCGGCGCTCCAGAATGTATTGCAGTTCCACCATCAAGTTGCCCTCCGAGTTGGTGATGTTTGGAAGCAGAAGTGGTTGGAATGGGCTGTCCACCACCTGCTCCCTAAGTTGGGAAATGTGAAATGTGTGGTGTATTTTGGCGTCGGTTGGCAACTCCAATTTGTACGCCACCATGCCGATGCGTTCCAACACCCGGAACGGTCCAAAAAACCTGGGAGACAATTTATGATATCCATGCGTGCAGAGACTTGTTTGCTTGTACGGTTGGAGACGAACATATACCCATGAGCCCACCGTTAAGGTCCTCTCCCTCCTCTTCCTATCCGCCATGACACGCATCCTGTTTTGGGGTTGGGCCAAATTGGTTTTCAACAATAAAATCACCTTCTCCCGCGCCTCAAGGGAACGATCCACTTCTTTCGTCCGTGCCTCCCCGGAAATGTAAGGAGTGTGAATGGCCGGTTCTTGCCCATAAACCACTTCATAGGGGGTCATTTTAATGGCGCTATGATAGGTCGTGTTATACCACCATTCCGCCAGCGGTAACCATGCAGCCCTAGTACGCGGTCGTTCAAAGCACATGCACCTCAGATATCCTTCCAAACAACGGTTGACGACCTCCATCTGTCCGTCTGTTTGTGGATGGTATGCCGTAGAAAACTTCAACTGGACCCCCAAAATGCTGAAAATCTCTTGCCAAAATTGGCTTAAAAAAGATGTGTCTCGATCACTAACTATCGACGCCAGCAGCCCATGGAGCCTCACAATTGAATCCAAGAAGAGTTAAGCCACTCCTTGTGCTGTATATGGGTGAGAGAGGGCATTGAAATGAGCTTGTTTGCTTAGACGATCCACCACCACAAGTACCGCAGTCATTCCCTTACTTTTGGGCAGCAACTCTATGAAGTCCATCGATGTCTTGCTAAACCCGTGAAGGAATCGGTAGTGGCTGCAATAGCCCCATCGGCTTCTGCGTATCGGCCTTGCATTGTTGGCACACCCCACACTGTTGGATATACGCATACACCTCAGGTTTCATTCTCTTCTAGTAAAAAATATTCTTGAGCCTCCTGTATGTGGCATTGATACCTGAGTGCCCTCCAAGCGCCCCATCATGGTATAATTTCAGCAATGTTTCCTTCAAATGTGGGTCCCTTCCCACCACTAATCTCCCCTTGCGCTTCAACAAGCCATTAGCCCATGTATACTTCGGATAGCTAGTGGGGTCTAGCTCTTTTTGAGTCACGACACGTTGGAGATCCACGTCATTCGCCCATGAGTCACGCACTTGTTGTAGGATACTAGATCGGATAGTAACCACTGTATTTAGTTCCCCCTTGTCCACGATGACTTTTCAGGATAGCGCGTCCGCACATAAGTTCTCTTTGCCCTTCTTGTAATGAATGGTGTAGTCATAGCCGAGGAGTTTGGCAAGATATTTTTGTTGGGCCGGTGTTGCAAGCTTTTGATCGAGTAAATATTTCAAGGAGCGTTGGTCCGTGTTGATCACAAACGAATTTCCCAATAAATAATGTCTCCATTGTTGTACCGCCATCACAATCGCGGGGAGTTCTTTTTCATACACGGACATGGCTGCATTCTTCTTCCTAAGGGCCCGGCTAAAGTAGGCAATCGGTCGCCCCTCTTGCATTAAAACCGCGCCAACGCCCGTCTCCGACGCATCGGATTCTAGGACGAATGGTTTGTGGAAATCTGGTAGGCATAGCACCGACGGTCTTGACACCGCTTCTTTGAGTTGAACGAAAGCTTGGTCGGCCTCCCGCGACCACTTGAATCCCTTGCCCTGAAGTAACTCCGTGAGGGGCCGAGCGATGCTCCCATAGTGTTGAATAAAGCGCCGGTAATACCCGGTGAGGCCTAAGAAGCCCCGCAATTTCTTCACTGTCGTAGGTTGAGGCCACTCTAACATAGCTTGGATCTTCTTGGGGTCGGTTTCCACCCCACGGTCAAAGATAAGGTGCCCCAGATAATATACCTTCCGCAGCCCAAACTCGCACTGGGATCTTTCGAGGAATAGCTTGTGGTGTCGCAAGGTGGTAAGAGTGTAATCATGATGTTGCAAATGCTCCCCCAAGACCTGCTATATACAAGAATGTCGTCAAAAAACACCAAAATAAATTTGCGCAGTTGCTCCTGAAAAACCTTGTTCATCAGGCTTTGGAATGTGGACGGTGCGTTGGTTAGTCCAAATGGCATGACTAAAAATTCATAGTGGCCTTGTTGCGTCCGAAAGGCTGTCTTGTGGATATCGGCGTCCGCCATCCGCACTTGGTGGTAACCCGCCCGCAAGTCCAACTTAGAGAAGAAGGTGGCTCCACCAAACTCGTTGATCAATTCTTCAATGATGGGAATTGGAAATTTCTCCTTGATTGTATGTGTGTTGAGGTGACGGTAGTCAATGCATAGTCGCCACGTGACATCGCCCTTCTTGACCAATACAACCGGTGAAGCAAACGGACTACAACTGTGGCGGATCACTCCCGTTTGTAGCATCTACTTGATGAGGTGCTCGATGACTGTCTTTTGTAAGGGCGGGTATCGGTACGGGCGTAAATTAATATTGACCTTATCATCCTTGAGTACAATACGATGCTCATGCTCCCTTGTAGGTGGCAGCCCTCGTGGCTCTTCGAATAGATCCTGAAATGATTCCAAACATGTCGTTAACTGCTGCTCTTGGATGACGTTTAGCGCAGGATCCTGGTGGCCGGAATCCGCAAGCCCGCTTGGACCCGATCGGAGCTGTCCGCAGCTCAACATTTGCAGCTCCCCATGGTCATTCCCTGCCCCTGGTGTGTCCGAGGTCTCCCAAATAGCTAACATGTGGAATTGGCCATGCGCCCCTCTTCCTTGTTCTTCGTTGTGGCGGTTCAGCCACGTGCCCGTAACAGGTTTAGAACCCCTAAGGGCTACTCGTTGGCCATGATGATGAAAATCCAATGTTAAATTTCGGAAGTCCCATTGTAGAACTCCAAGTTTCACAAGCCATTGCACTCCGAGGACCATATCGCAACCGCCAAGGGGTAGTACCAGCATATCCGAGGTGAAGAGGACTCCCCTCATCTTCCATTGGAACCCCTCCACCTTATGGGAACTTGAAATACAGTTGCCATCCGCGACGGCAACCTTGAACATGGGTATTGACACGAGCGAGCATTGTAACCGTGCAACTATGTCCCGGTATAAGAAATTATGGGTGCTCCCAGAATCAATCAGAATATATATCGGTTGGCCTCGATGAGACGTTGTCACCCGCATGGTATAAACGTTGGCAGCCCCATTGAGTGCGTGTGTTGAGACTTGTGGCATGTCCGGCATGTGTTCGTCCTCTGGAGGAAAGTCTAGGTCCTCCTCGAGGCCGTCTCCCTCTTGCATATCCTCGTCCTGTTCCGGAACAAGCTGGATCGCATAGGCTTGCTTGCGTCCCGCACACCGATGCCCGGGTGAGTACGGGGCATCGCAGCCAAAACATAGGCCCTTGCTACGTTTATCTGTCACTTCCACTGCTATTAACCGGGGTCCCCCCTTAGCTGAAGTGAAACCTCGGTTGGGTGAAGAATAGTGTGGCCGACCCGGTGGAGGGAGATAACTAGCAGGCTGCCGGTTGGTGCGGTGAGCCGGCTCGGTGGTGGAGCCTGAAGTGCGCTTAAGACGCAAATGGAGCTTGTGCTCCTGAAGGCGGGCAAGAGACGCAACGTCCGCCAAGGTCTTGGGTTGGAACATGCGCACAGAATAGGCAATCTCCTCCTTCAAACCAGCAAGACAAAAGCTCATGGCATGGTCTTCTTGGATGTGGATGCGATGGCGGAGCATGTCGAATTCCTCAAGGTATTGTTGTACCGTGCTCTGTTGGCGTAAATTTTTTAACTCCCAAATAGGATCGTTGAACAAGATTGACCCAAATCGTTTGGCGATGGCTTGGCTATACTCCGCCCACATTGGTCCTTGTGGGGCGAGGCGGGATTTCATGAAAGCTTGGTGCCAAAAAAGGGCTTTTCCTTCCAAATGCATGGAGGCAAGTTGCACCTTGCTCTCCGGCGGCGTGCTGGCAATGGCGAAAAACTGCTCACAATGGAAGATCCATTCATGGAGGGCATCGCCATTGAAGCAGGGAAATTCGATCCGCGAAAGCCGAGCATCCAGCATCGGCGGTTGGTCGGCCTGGAACGGTGGCGGCGGGGGAGGTACCGGCCCCGGTGTGGCTGGGAGCAGAGCAGAGCCGGAGGGTGAGCCACGACTGACCATGCCCGAGGATTTGTCGAGGCGCATGGTAGAAATCAGCTCGCGAATCTCCTCCAAGGTGCGGCTCTGCTGATCTTCAACGAACTGGAGGGTGCCTTGCATCTGTTCCTGAGCCTGGCGCAAGGCGTCGACTTCCTGCTGGAGGTCGTGAGAACGGGTGATGTCGGCGGGCACCATCCCACTCCCGAACGATAGCTCTGATACCTTGTTAAGATTACTTTAGGAATACCAGACAGCAGTACAAGTTCACAGCAAGTCCTTGGAATTACTTGATCACAACACATCCAACAACAACTACAAGAAGAGAAAGGTAAGATTCCACCTGAGAGCAAGCTGCCCTGAGAGGTGATATCACGGTGAGGGACAAAGCCGATTCAGCCGCCTATTCCAGCCAAAAGTCCAAGATAAAAATGCAACCCTAATAACCGGCTACTTATAAGATATGTAACTCGGTTAATTACAAAAAAAACCCTCCCAGCCAAAGCTAATAAAAAAGGATCATAACATCCACCCCCATTTGTCTAGACCTCTGCAGTATATATTCTTCTTATTTGGAATTGTTTCCTGTCCCTACAATATCTGGCCGAAAGGGGAAAGGCAATATGGTTGTCTACAAAGATATCAGGTTCGTGAACGATGAGGCTAAGGGTCGGTATGAGCTATGAAGTATTGAGAACGAAACCATTGATCTACGAGCGCGGATTCAAAATAGAAACTAGTGGATGGAGTAAGGGTTATGTTGATCAAATGTAGAAATAAGGATGGGAGTCCTTCTGCCACCCGAACTGAAGCTATTATATGCAAATGGAAAATTTCAGGAGGGGATGGTTCTAGTGCGCGAAAAAGAGGTAAATTTCTCTCCACAGGGAATCAACAAATACTTTGATCTTGATAATTCAGAGTGGGATGAATACGATAATATGAAGACTACTGCCTTGACAGAGGATGTCGATGTCGAACTTTGTCATAAAAAGGATGTTGTGTGGGCAAACCCGCGGAAGCATGTTTTTTAACTCTACCAGCTTCACTAGAGAGGCCAAGGCATGTCTTTTGTTCGTCAATTCTAGTCTGATGCCTACAAAACATGTGAACCATATCTCCATGGATAAGGCACTCCTGATTTACTGTATACTTAGAGGGGGCCAATTGATAAACACAGGGTGGATAATCTCCGATCAAATCCACGAAAAAGTCATAACTGGCGGAGGAAGACAACTGTGGTTTCCCATCATAATAACTTAGTTATGTCGTTTTGCTAGAGGTAGCCTAAGGGAGAGTGACATTAGCACTCCAGTAGGCCGTCATATTAAGGTGGTCACGGACATGCCCGGAAGCACAAATGGTCCAAGTCACAGTCCTCAGAGCCATCCTATAGGCTTCACTCCTAATGCGATGATGGAGGGTTTCTACCAAGGTTTTAAGAATCGGACCGATGGAACCGCTGATTTCAAAAGTTTAAGGTCTGACCGGTTGGACCGGTTGGACCGGTTGGAACGTGGTTGAACCGTAATATTATGATAAATAATAAAAACATATAAAAATTCTTTATAGCTATAAAAAAAGTTGTATACTTTTTTACAATTTTTATAATTTTATAGCTATATTACTGTATGCTTTTATATTTGAGTATTTTGTATATTAATTTATATTTATTGTTTTATATCTATTAATTTATTTATTTCATATTTATTTTGAGTTCTCTCTTATGCTTGATGTCACCAGTTGGAAATCACCCATCTATATTATATTGTACATCGATGTATCCGTTTATATATCGGCATAATTTTTAGTTTATATGCAAAAATATAATTGAAAAGGAATAAAAATGAGTGGATTTGATCCATTTTTAATATGTGTGAGAGTGAAATATTAATTTATTTTATATTTATGTTAATATTTATATGTATATAATATATTTTAATAACAAAATAGAAAAGCCAATTGACTTGGTGGTCCAACACTGTGACAGATTTGCAGTTGGCAGGAGTTCGAATCTCACACTCCCAACATTTTGGATATTAAATTATTCTCCTTGGCCCTCCCGGTTTGGTAAACCTGTACCCGGTTCCCGGCTCACCGGCCCGCTCGCCTTGTTTTCTTGTTCTTGGACTGTCCTTTGTTCTACTGGGTCACTAGCCTTGACCGGATCGAGCGGTGGTCCGGCCAGCGGCCCGACCGGTTGGACCGGCCGGTCCGGTCCGGTTTTTAAAAGCTTGGTTTCTACTTACTTCTGACGGGACAAGTGCTGACCCCACCGAGGTGGCTGCAAGAGATAGAGAAAGAGAAGATGAGAGCGAAGAAGATGAGTGAAACACATATTTAGCTAGGTTTATTTTTATAATGCCCTTACGTTTGTTAGAAGTAGTTTTGTGGTACTTTTTTTACATTTTGGACATATCTCTATTTTGGACATTGTGGTTGATATCAACTAGGTCTCATTTTTTATGATAATTATTCAGGATGCTAGATATGTGGATTATTTGATATTGAGATGGTAGTTGACAAACTTTTGATTATATTTTATATGCATTTTTGATATAACTCATGTTGTCACATATAGCTTATTATCTCTGTGTTGGTATTTTAATTTCATCCTACTAACTGCTTAACAATTTTTCATGGGATGTTGCATGCATTTATGATATAATCCATGGTGCAAAATATAATCTGTTATTTATTTGATCCTTCCATCATAAGACTGGGTTGACTGTAATGTTAAAAATCTAAATTTGGCAACTAGTTTTGTTCTAGTTTTTTTCTAGTTTTGAGCAATTGTGTATGCAGGTTACATATAAGCTTATCGTCTCAGCTTACTTTTACACCATAGTTGTGACTTAAATACACGTGGATGCAAAGGACGAGAAGGAAAGATGTTTCACATTGCAAATTTCAAGGGAGTGTTTTATTTTGATTGCATTTATTTGGATTGCTTAAATTTTGATTTTCTAAAATTGAGATAGATGGTATGAATTTTTAATAGTATATCTTTGTTAGGAACTAGACAAAAGTGAGGGGTGTGGAGTAATCTCCACCAATTGGGTGACAGATAGTCTATTGAATATTAATTTATGGAGCCTTACTCTTATTTCAAGTTGTGCAATTTAAATTGATTGGTAGACCTTTTAGTCCTAAAAATTCAGATTTTTGCTTTCGAAGTTAGTAAGATATATTAGAGTTCTCTTTTGTATTTCTGCTCTATAAAATAAATTTTTAACATCCAAATATAATGGGGGAGGGGTGAATAAGATTTGAGTCAATGATGTAAGCTAAGATATTGAGATTTGGTATTTAATTGATAAAGATGATTAAGGCCATAAGTGGATCAGTTCGAACCACGCTACCTTCAATTGTTTAGATTATCCATAACCCTTTGAGCATGAGCCTTGATATTTTGATATAAATTGTCCATGCATAATTTTTCTATATTTTTACTAGTTATTTCTTAATAAGTTTTCCAACTATGAGTGTTTAATTAAAAAAAGAGAAAATGTCATAGTGATATGTGCCTTAAGTATGTGTACACCTACTTGAAATGATCCCAACTATGATTATATAAAAAAGAAAAAAAATGTAAAAATATCATAATGATATGTGACCCAAGTATCTGTACACCTACTTGGAATGATCATAACTTTGGACTAATAAAAATGATGATTGCGAAAGAAACCACATAGTAGGGAGAGTTATAAAGAATATTAGCTAGGGAGATACCTTTACCCCGTCAAAAGTAAATCATGAATTCCTAATCAAGTCAAAACCTATCATATTTCTAGTCCTTGTGATTTTCTTTTAACTATCGAACTCTGATTGAGGCTAACTGTTGGGTATTGTATCCACAACGTACCTGATTTGAATAAGCCCCTAAACAAGCTAAGGTAAATAGACAATGTATTTGACAAAATATTTCAAGTTGTGCTTGCAGTTATTCCACGCTAAGTGCACACCAATGTCAGGGTGCAGTAGGTCAATATACACGGGTCTGCACGACGTAATCCCTCGTTGAGCAGATCAGTGTGTTGGCCTACGTGTACTCTCTCTATTGGAGTGTACTTACTTTCAAGTACAGGGCTGTGATTATGCAAGAGCAGACAAGGAGCAAGGATGAGTCAAAGAGCAGCTCAGAGGCGGAAAGACGAAAAATCATCCAAGTATTATTCGACGAGAATCACCAAGTGATTCTCGCCGATTCGGGGAGAATCACTAGTGATTCTCGTGATTCTCGCCGAATCGTCGAGAATCACTAGTGATTCTCGCCGAATCGTCGAGAATCACTGGTTGATTCTCGCCGTTTCTTTCCGGCTACATCAAAGCATGCAAATCTGGCGCTAAGTCATATTCGTCGAGAATCATCAAGTGATTCGGCGAGAATCATCAAGTGATTCGGCGAGAATCACTAGTGATTCTCGCCGAATCGTCGAGAATCACCGGCTAATTCTCGCCGACTCGTCGAGAATCACCTTCGATTCTCACCGAATTTGACTTGGACAATTTTCTGGATACCACTGGACCGGATCAAATGTTAAGGCTCTGTTTTGAACCGGAATTAGGGTTTCTTCAGATGGGACCCATAACGGTCATAAAGAAGTTTCTACCGTGTAAATACACGCGTATTTTGAACAGTAAAAACACGACGACTGAAAAAAAGATACACGAGCAGCCGACGTGACCTAGATCGCGATACCTGCTCCGCCGCCATCGCCGCTCGTGCTAGTCGATCGCCGACCGTTTGATCGTGGTTTCTTCCAGATCTTCCGGCGACAGAAGCTCTGCCAAGCACAGCATCTCACGCGTCTAACCAGAGATCCTTTGTCTCTTGATTCGTTGATCGGGAAAACCTTCCCCTTCCGAATCGATCGAGACGATCGATCCTAGTGTGACCGTTGGTAGACCTTGCTAGCTTTGCTACAAAGATTGAATCTCCAAAGTACAGCAGCCGCACACCGTTGTCGCCGCCGATCCTGAGAACCAAGCCGCCGCCCTTCTTGCCGCCGCCGGTTCCTAGGGAGATTCTCTCCAAGTGAGATTGAGGGTTGTGAACTCTTCGTTGACTTCTAGAACACGTCATCGAACGAAGAGGGACACCTTAGTCTCCAAAAGTAGTTTGTATTTCTTGTACATTCTAGTTCATTTTTGTTGTAAAGGAACGTTGGTTCCTAGTTGTAAGGGTTGGGTGCAACCCGTGTTGTGGGAGTGTTGTCTCCTACGTGTGGAAGGGTTCCTTCCGATAGTGCAAGGATTGGATTTCAATCCTGTTGGTGAAGTGACCGAGTCGTCCCTTGTTGGGAGATAGGTCGAAGGGGGAAAGTGGATGTACCCAAATCGGGGAACCACTATAAATTGCTTGTGTACTTTCTTTGCTGTGCTGTTTTGTTTTCGTCTGCAGGTACAATTTTAATTACGCAAAAACGCTGCACGTCACCTATTCCCCCCCATAGGTGGAGGTAGTTGACACTAGGTGGACTTTCAAGTGGTATCTGAGCCAGGTTCCTCATCAAAAAGGTTAACACCTTGAATGGAATCCTGCCGCTAGTGTCAAGAAGAAGGCAAACATCTACTATGGACGGGCTCAAGTTCACAGGCAAGATCCCAGTGTGCACCAGGCTCAACTTTCCTATCTGGAAGGAAAGGATCAGGTTCTACATGGAAGCAGTTGATCCTCGACTCTTCATGATCGTGGAGGAGGGACCTTATGTCCCCACTAAGGTCTCCACCATAGATCCTACCAAGAAAGTGCCAAAGAAAATTTCTGAAATGGACAAGGACGAGATGGTGATGGTGGGACTTGACAAGAAGGCGCAGAACATTCTGGTCAGTTCGGTCGATGACTCAATGATGCAGAACTTCTGCAACTGCAGGACAGCAAAGGATATCTGGCACTGCCTGATTATCCTAATGGAGGGCACTGATGAAGTGAGGGATGATCGGAGATCCCTTCTGAACCAGAAATATGAGGCCTTCAGACAAGAGCCTAAGGAAGAGATCGGAGTCACCTTCGAGAACTTCCTCAAGATTGTCAATGCCCTCAAAGGATATGGAAGAGTGTTCACTGATGGTGAACTTAATGATAAATTCCTTAGGTCCCTTACTAAGAAATGGGACACAAAGATCTGCGCCATCCGAGAGTTTGGCAGACTAGCTGAAACATACCCGCAAATTCTGTTTGGGAAGCTGATGTCCTATGAGCTTCAACTGAACACCAGGAAAGAAGAAGAAGAAGCAGAGAAGGCTGCAGCCAAGGAAAAGACTGTGGCTCTAAAAGCCATTCACTCCAGAAAGGGCAAGGGTGCGGTTTCATATCGTGCCAGGAAAAAGGATGAGGTGGAGGACTTCGAGCCATGCTCCTCCAGCTCAAAGCAGTCTGAGGAGGATTTCTCCCTCATCACCCGAGAATTCAAGAAGTTCCTTAAGACGAGGAATCAAAGAAAGAGAGACGGCTCCTCCTCCAGGCATCAGAAGAAAAATTATTCTTCTGACAGGTATGCTTCTAAACCGAACAAACATCGCTCCTCTGACATTATTTGTTTTGGATGCAATAAGCCAGGACACGTCGTGGCCTACTGCTACCAAGGCAAGAGAGAAAAAGGGAAAGGAGAGGAGCACAAATCCTCTAGAGATAAGAAGAAAGAGCGGAGCTACATCGCCAAAAGGACAAAGAAACTGAGTGAGTATGATTCCTCAGACTCCAGTGATGATGAGGAAGCCTACTTTGGGCTGGTGGGTCGCTCCGACTCAGAAGGAGAATGCCCCCCATTTACTGGGAAGGTAAAAGCTCACACCCCTCTCTCCGACTCTGAATCTGATCCTGAGTCTCAGGATGATGACCCTGAGGATAGCCTTTCAGCCCGTGAAGCGGAGCTCCTCGAGAAGTATCAGCTTCTGCTCAACACTTTCGAGGAGTGTCGTAAGAGATTGAAGGCTGAGAAAAAGGAAGTGAAATTCCTTAAGGGTGAGAGTGTCTCCCTAAGGGAAGAGATCACCAGTTTGATCTCTCTCCGACAGGAGCACCTAGACCTGACTTCAAAGCATGCAGAGTCTCTTAAGCTCCTTGATCTTAAGCAGGAGGAAGTCGACAAGTTGGAAGAACAACTTGCGGTAGAAAGGAAGATCGTCAAGAGCTTCTCTATGCCAAAAACAATTCTTCCAGTAGTTGATACCTTCTCTGCTCAGGCCAAAGGAGATGGCTTGGGGCATGTAGGGGTATCTGGTTCCTCATCCAGGAGAAACAGGAACCAGAGGAAGAATAAGGCCGCCAAGAAGGCCTCTGCTGATGAAAAGGGAAAGGCTCCGCTCAGTCCTGTTGCGTTCAGAAAGCCTAGCTTTGCTTGCAACCAACATGATTTTGAATCAACCTTTGGTCATCATTTCCGGCCCTCGGTTGCAAAGCTAAAGAGCCGATATGATGGTTGGACTTTTCCCCGCAACTTCGGTGAGAGTGCCTTCAAGGCACCTTATGAGGAAATCCACATGGGAAATTATGGTCAATTCTCTAGCGGCCATAATGGAAAGCAGGCACCAAGAGCCAAGCCTGTTATACTGAAGGAACAGAAGGTGAAGAAGTCATGTGACTGCAATCACTATGAGGCCTCCACCTCCAGATCCAAGGCCCCGGCTGTACCCACCATTCCCAGGGTAAAGCAGGAGCTTAGGAAGAGGTACAACAGATTTGACTGTTGGTGTTGTGGCAAAGTCGGTCACTTTGTCGTGGATTGTTGGTTTAATCCAAGGTATCAAGAGACTCCCTGTGTTAGCAATGCGAGGCCGACCACTCGTAGGGTTAACCAACCGAGGGGGAGTATGCTAACCAAGAATCTAGGACCCAAGTTCGATTGGGTTCCTAAGGGAAATTGATTCTGTTTTGCAGGAATGTCCTAAGGCCACCAAAATGCCAATATGGTACTTGGACAGTGGATGCTCCCGACATATGACTGGGACAAAAAGCCTGCTGCGTGATTACACTCCCGTCGAGAATGGACCCAACGTCATCTTTGGGGTGTCAGATCGAGGAGTCACCAGAGGTTATGGTATGATCTCCAACGGTATAATCTCTATCACCGACGTGGCTTATGTTGAAGGGTTAAACCATAACCTGATCAGTGTAAGTCAGTTATGTGATAAAGGTTATGACGTTAAGTTCTGCAAGGATAAATGTCTGATAATATCATGTGCCTCTTCTGAGACGATACTAACAGGCATTAGGAGCAGAAATATCTTCTTCTTAAATTTTCTTAGTTTAGATTCATCTACCCCCGTATGCCTAGTGGCAGCGGGCAGTGCATCTCTTTATGATCAATGGCACAAGAGATTGGCACATATTAATTTCAAGACAATTAGTATGCTGTTTTCTAAAAACTTAATAAGGGATGCTCCCATTATCAAGTGCATCAAAGATAGCCCCTATCCTGCATGCCAGATGGGCAAACAGACTCGGGCTACCTTTAAGAACATTGCAGACAAAGACTCTTCCCGGTGCCTTTATCTTCTACATATGGACTTGTTTGGTCCAATGCAAGTTCATAGCTTGGGAGGCATGTCCTATACGCTAGTGATAGTTGATGATCATTCTCGGTTTACATGGGTGTTCTTATTAAAACGAAAGTCAGATACGTTTGACGTCTTCACTAGTTTTGTCAAGCAGGTTCAGAACGAATTTAACTGCTCAGTGGTCAAAATCAGAAGTGACCATGGAACAGAATTCGAATCTGGTGCTATAACAGAGTTTTGTGAAGAACAAGGTATCTTTCATGAGTTTTCCTCCCCGCGCACTCCTCAGCAAAATGGAGTCGCGGAGAGTAGAAATAGAACTCTCATTGAAGCTTGCATGAAAATGTGGACAGACGCTTCTCTCCCAGAATACTTCTAGGCAGAGGCGGTCAATACAGCTTGTCATGTACAAAACCGAGCATTGATCAACAAGCATCATCGCAAGATGCCTTATGAGCTATTGAGAGGCAGGAAACCAACCATGTCCTACTTAAGGATCTTTGGTTGCAGATGTTATGTACTGAATAATGGGAAGTACCCGCGTACTAAATTTGGTGAAAAATGCTTCGAAGGCATATTCATGGGCTATAGTTCCCACAGTCGGGCATATAGGGTCTTCAATAAGAAAACCCTAGTGGTAGAAGAATAAATTAATGTTGTATTTGATGAAGGAAGTTTTCTTAACAGCAATTCTTCCAGCGGTATTCTTGAAGATGCAGGTGCATGACTTGAACAGCTGTGTCTCGATGAGACTGCTAAAGATGAAACTCCTAAGTACGTCAAAGTTTCCACCTCAACGTCAACTGGGAATGTTGAAGATCAAAATGGAACAAATCTCTTAGAAGAAGGGGAAGCCCAAGAAGTAGTCGAAGCTCCAGATGCCAGACTTCTAGAGCTCCGGCACGTGAGGGATCATCCTAGAGATCAGATCATCGGAGATCCTCGTGACGGTGTCAGAACTCGAAGAGGTACTATTAACGAGATTTTGCATCTTAGCTTCCTGTCACAGGTTGAGCCAAAGAAGTTCGACGAGGCGAACAAAGATGTGGCATGGATTTTGGCCATGCAAGATGAACTACATCAATTCGAACGATGCAACGTTTGGACGCTGGTTCCTAGACCACACAAGCAGAATGTGATTGGCACCAAGTGGATCTTCAAAAACAAACTGGATGAACATGGTGTCATCATAAAGAACAAGTCCAGGCTGGTGGCTCAAGGTTACAGACAGGAGGAGGGGATTGACTTCGACCAGACCTTTGCACCAGTGACAAGGCTCGAGGCAATCAGACTGTTCCTGGCGTATGCTTCGCACAAAGGATTCACAGTCTATCAAATGGATGTGAAATCAGCATTCTTGAACAGAGACCTGAAAGAGGAAGTATACGTCGCTCAACCCCCAGGTTTTGTCAATCCTACTTATACCAATCATGTATATTTTCTTAATAAAGCTCTATACGGTTTAAAACAAGCTCCACGAGCTTGGTATGAGACTTTATCTAGTTTTCTTCTTGAGAACAAGTTCTCTAGAGGTAAAATAGATAAGACATTGTTTCTCAGGGAAGTCAAAGGCAAGATTTTGCTGGTGCAAATCTATGTCGATGACATTATATTCGGCTCAACGGACAACAATCTTTGCAAAACGTTTTCTAAACTTATGCAAGGAAAGTTTGAAATGAGCAGTATAGGAGAGCTAAAGTATTTCTTGGGACTTCAAGTGAAACAGTCTGAGGATGGAATCTTCATCTCATAGACGAAGTTCACAAATGAACTCATCAAGAAATTCGGTATGGAGAATGCAACCTCTATGAGGACTCCAATGGGATCCACTATGTCTCTGGATAAGGATGAGAAAGGTAAACCTTTCGATGAAACCAAATACAGAAGCATCATTGGATCCCTGCTCTACCTTACTGCCAGTAGACCGGATATCATGTTCTCCACATGTGTCTGTGCCAGATATCAGGTGAACATTAAGGAATCTCACTATGTCGCTGCAAAGCGCATTCTACGATACCTTAAAGGTACTCCCAATCTTGACTTGTGGTACCCGAGAAACAATGATGTCGAGCTAATAGGTTTTTTAGATGCTGATTTTGCAGGGAGTAGGGATGACAGGAAAAGCACTTCCGGGACGTGTCAATTCCTCGGAAGAAGGCTTATCTCATGGAACAGCAAGAAGCAGAATTGTGTAGCTACCTCCACAGCAGAGTCTGAGTACATCTCGGCAGGCAGCTGTTGCGCATAACTCCTATGGATCAGAAACCAGTTAGCCGACTACGACCTTCAGTTCAAGGAAGTACCAATGTACTGCGACTCCTCCAGTGCAATTGCAATTGCCAACAATCCGGTATCGCACAGCAGAACAAAGCATATTGAAGTGCGCTACCACTTCATTCGGGAGCACGTGGAGAACAAGGACATCTCTCTCTGTTATGTCCCCACGGACAAGCAGATTGCAGATATATTCACAAAGCCCTTAGACGAAGCCAAGTTCAGTCTTTTCAAAACTGAATTGGGGATGCTAAACTATGAGGAATGAAGCCTACAGAAGCTCCAGGATCGTGCCTCTAGGGGGAGCCTCTGCCAGGAACTCAAGTGTGAGCACAGGTGCAAGAACTGAGGGGGAGCAAGGGGTCAAATGCTACAGACCCAGATTTGCAGAAGCCGAAAAGGGGGAGATTACCCTCTCGGCTAAGGCTAAGGTGGATCCAAGTTGGCTAAGGTGGCTCCAAGTTTGCTCTCAAGAAATTGGTATTGGTAATGAATATCTCTCTCAACTCAATTTTAAGGTTATGATTTTCATTCCCATACGCTTTATTCACCTTAGCTTGTAGGGTTTATGCTTCTTCAAATAGGGGGAGATTGTTGGGTATTGTATCCACAACGTACCTGATTTGAAGAAGCCCCTAAACAAGCTAAGGTAAATAGACAATGTATTTGACAAAATATTTCAAGTTGTGCTTGCAGTTATTCCACGCTAAGTGCACACCAATGCCAGGGTGCAGTAGGTCAATATACACGGGTCTGCACGACGTAATCCCTCGTTGAGCAGATCAGTGTGTTGGCCTACGTGTACTCTCTCTATTGGAGTGTACTTACTTTCAAGTACAGGGTTGTGATTATGCAAGAGCAGACAAGGAGCAAGGATGAGTCAAAGAGCAGCTCAGAGGCGGAAAGACGAAAAATCATCCAAGTATTATTCAACGAGAATCACCAAGTGATTCTTGCCGATTCGGTGAGAATCACTAGTGATTCTCGCCGAATCGTGGAGAATCACTGGTTGATGTTGGGTACATTGGTCAAATGTACCTGATTTGAAGAAGTCTCACCCAACTCAATGATATACATCATAATGTATTTGATGTATGTTGAGTTTACTTGTGCAGGTTAAGTAATCACTGGACTGAAGCAAAAAGTTTCTAAGTCCATGTGTCGACACCCAGAGGGAAAGTGTCGACACTCAAGAAAGCTTGTGTCGACACCCAGACAAGCAGTGTCGACACTTGAAGTCATTGTATCGACACCTGGGATGCAGAGTCGACACCAGACAGAAAGTGTCGACACAAGAAGCTGTGTCGACACTCAGTGAAGAAAAAGTGCAGACAGAAAGTGTCGACACAAGGAGCTGTGTCGACACCCAGTGAAGCTGAGTCTACACCAGAAAGTGTCGACACTTGGAGCTGTGTCGACACTCAGCAAAAGTCTGCAGAGACCAAGTACAAGTGTCGACACTCAACACAATGTGTCGACACTAAGCAGAAGAGTCAGCACTTGAAGTAAGTGTCGACACCCAGCACAATGTGTCGACACTCAACAGAAGAGTCAGCATTTGAAGTATGTGTCGACACCTAGAACAATGTGTCGACACTCAGCTAAAGACTATGCACTTGAAGAAAGTGTCGACACAAGGAGCTGTGTCGACACTTAGCAAAGATCAGAAAGATCAACAAAATTATTCTAAGTACAAGTGTCGACACTAAAGGAATGTGTCGACACTCAGCTGAAGTCTCAACAAGAAGAAGGTGTGTCGACACAAGGAGCTGTGTCGACACTCAGCAAGAATCAACATAGAAGACTATGTGTCGACACCAAGAAGTAGTGTCGACACTTAACAGATTCAACACAAGAAGTTGTGTCGACACAAAGGTGATGTGTCGACACTTAGAAGAATTCAGCTAAAGATAGAAGAACAAGTACTTGTGTCGACACTCAATTTCAGTGTCGACACATGAAGAAGAATCTGTGTCGAGACATACAAGAAGATGTGTCGACACCTTGTAGACTTGTGTCGACACTTACACAACATGTGTCGACACTTGGTCTATAAGTGTCGACACTTAAAGACAGAAAGTCTCGACACTTTCAGACAGTTAGAGATTTTCAAGAAATGACTGGATGACTTGACAGCTGCCGTTCCAGCCGGTCTACAGCACCTGTCAGAGATATCAGAAGTCAGTTATGGACCTGACCAGCCGGTTACCATGAAGAAGGCCTATAAATAGGCACCTACAGTTTACAGAAACTGTTGTTGAAAGGATTGATCAACTGGTTCAGATTATTATTGAACAAGTCATTGAAGTGGTACACAAAGTATCAACACAAGAAGATCTTGCAGTCTAAGTGCAGATCTAAGAAGTTGGAGAGAGAGGGCTCCATCCAAGAAATCAGCCTCTGAAACTAGGCTGAGAAGAAGGATTCAGATTCATTCTGGATCTGAAGTGGCAGAGGTCAAGGAACTACTGCAGGAGGATTCAGTCTTATTCAGTTCTACTCAAGAAGCTTTGAAGAAAGCTAAGTCAGATTGAATCCAGCCGAGTTCTTCCAAGAACTCATCAAGAAACTCTCAACTCCCCTCTTTTATTTCTGAGTTGTTGAGTTAGTATTTGTAATACATTTTTATCTTGTAGGATCCTTTGGATCTGAGTGAATTGTAAGCCTATAATTATAAAGGCTGAGGGTAGGGCTTGAGAGCCTGAGTGTAGGAGATTGAGATCTCTGAGTGTAGGCCTTGTTGGCTGATTGTAGGCCTTGGTAGGCTGAGTGTAGGCCTTGGTTGGCTGAGTGTAGGCCTTGATTGGCTGAGTGTAGGCTTTGGGATAAAGCTGAGTTGTAAGGCATTGGGCCTGAGGTGTAGGAACCAATTTGGGTTCTGAGACAGTGGAGGAGTTTGGCCGAATCTAGTACACTGCTAGATAGGCGAAGGGGGAAAGTGGATGTACCCATATCTTGGGGAACCACTATAAACCACTGTGTCTGCTGTGCTGTGAATGATATTTGCCGTGTATGCTTAGTTATTGCTGTGATAAAACAGTTAGTATTCTGTGATAAAACTATTGGCTGCCATTAAAGTTTAAAAAGGATTAGGTCACCTATTCACCCCCCCCTTTAGGTGTTTAGGTACCATATCTTTCAAGTGGTATCAAAGCAAGGTTCCTCAAAACAAGGACTAACAGTCTGAGGAGATCCTATTTGGCAGATTCAGTGTAAGGCAAAACACAGTGTCAAGAAATTCAAGAAAATCAAGAAACATGGGTTCTTCTGAGAATCACAAGGAATTGGGTTCCATGAAATTACCTATATGCAGAAAAGAGATCTTTGGGATCTGGAAGGAAAGGGTAAGGCTATTTATGGAGGCCTCAGACCCTAGAATCTACATCACAGTAAAAGAAGGGCCTTATGTGCCCATGAAGATTTCAGTTCAAGATGCAAATCAGAGAACTCCAAAGGATTTCTCTGAGATGACTAAGGATGAGATTGTCCTAGCTACCATGGACAAGAGGGCACAAAACATAATAGTGAGTGCCATTGATGATGCAACTTTTCAGAATCTTATACATTGTAAGACAACCAAGGAGAGAATAGTTACTTTCAAGACAGATGTCCCCAGAAAGTGCAGGAATAAGTCTTCAACTCCACCTCCAGAGGTAGTTGATTCAGAATCAGATGAGTCAGTCAGCACAAAGACTGAGAGCAGTGAAAGTGATGAAGACTTTGCTGCTTTCACTAGACACTTTCAGAAGTTTTTGAAAAAGAAACAGTGGAGGTCAAGGCCTTCTACATCACAAGGAAAGGAAGACTCTTATCAGAAAAAGAGGTCTTCAAAGAATGACAAGAAAAGGACAAAGTCAAGCAAGTCAACTAGATCTAAGATAGTGTGCTATTGCTGCAATAGACAGGGCCATGTTATTGCAGATTGTCTAGAGAAGAGAAAGGAATCTGGTGACAGGAAAAAGGCTCACTTCAAAGGCAAGAAAGAGAAGTCTTTTGTTGCCAAGAAGGAGAAGACTCTATCAGACATTTCTTCTTCAGAAACTGAGTCTGAGGCTGAAGCCTACATAGGGCTGTTTGCTGAAGAAGAAGAGGAAGAATTCATGCAGTTAATGGAGTCTATCTATGAACAAGAAGACAGTCAATGCCAAGGGCTAATGGCTTTGACAGAGAGTGCCAAAATCCTGGAGCAGCCAGGACCCAGTAAGGTACAAGGTTCAAGTTCAAGTTCAGTTTCTTGTTCTAGTTCAGATTCAGATTCTTCTTCATCAAGTGATGAGAATGTATCTGAGTCTCAGGATGATATTCATCAGCTTATAGATGAATATAAGGTGCTGTTGCAAGCTTATAAGAAAAACAAGACCCTAGCCAAAAGTCAGGCAAAGGAAATTGCTATTCTTAAAGCTGCAGCAACAGATTTTGAGAAGTCTTTTGATCAAAAACTGAATGAGATAGCCAGGTTGAAGCACATAACAGTGATTCAAATGGGTACTATCACTTTTAAGAATGATCAAATCAAGAGTCTGGAGAGCAATCTTCAGAAAGAGAGAGAGCTTGTTGCTAGGTTTTCTAAACCTAAGTCAGTGCTACCTTTAATTGATGAATTTGTTCATCATAAAGGCAAGGCTGGACTGGGCTTTATTAGACCTGCAGGGACTGAGCAGTCCAAGTCTAAGTCCAAGGGCAAAGCCCCAACATTCAACAAGCCTGCTGTAGACAAGACAGCCAAGGCAGTACCTAAGCAAAGGTACAACAAGTTTGAATGTTGGTGTTGTGGCAAAGTTGGCCATTTTACAGTGGACTGTTGGCACAATGTCAGTGCCAAAGTGAGTACCAAACTACCTGTTGGAAAGCCAGTGGGTAGCTTTGTCAGATTGCAAACTAACAAGTACCAAGGACCCAAGAATTCTTTGGATTCTAAGGTTCATTAAATCTGTTTTGCAGGTGAGTCCAAGTGGCCATACCCCAACATGGTACTTGGACAGTGGATGTTCCAGACATATGACTGGAACAAGGGACTACTAAAGGACTACATTCCAATCAAAGATGGTCCAAAAGTAACCTTTGGTGGTTCTGAAAAAGGAATCATCAAAGGGTTTGGTAACATTTCTACAAACTTGGTTACCATTACTCAAGTGGCTTATGTTAAAGGGTTGAAACACAACCTAATAAGTATAAGTCAATTAAGTGATGTAGGGTATGACATCTCATTTGTTAAAAATGGTTGTCATATCAAGAGGTTAAGTGATCAAGAGATCATTTTGACAGGTTATAGGAAAAGGAATGTTTACTGCCTAGACATTATGATTGAGAACAATGGTTCTCCAGTTTGTCTTGTAGCTGATGAGACAGTCTCTCATTGTGTCAAATGGCACAAGAGGCTAGCCCATCTTAACTACAAGACTATTGACAAACTCTTTAGCAAAGAGTTAGTGAGGAATGGTCCTCAAGTTAAGTGTGTTAAAGATGGTATTTGCTCAGCTTGTCAAAAGGGCAAGCAGACTAAATCCACCTTTAGAAGCATAGAAAACAAAGATGCTGTGAGGTGTTTATACCTCTTGCATTTGGATCTCTTTGGTCCAATGCCAGTTCACAGCTTAGGTAGGAAGGTCTATACCCTTGTAGTTGTAGATGACTACTCAAGGTTTTCCTGGGTGTTCTTCTTAAGACAGAAATCTGAAACACCTAGTGTCTTCTACAGCTTTGTCAAGCAAATTCAGAATGAACTAAATAGTACTGTGGTCAAAATTAGAAGTGACCATGGTACTGAGTTTCAGTCTGAAAGCATGACAAAACTATGTGAAGACTTTGGGATATTTCAAGAATTCTCTTCACCTAGAACACCTCAGCAAAATGACATTGCTGAGAGGAAGAATAGGACCTTGATAGAGGCTGGTAGAACCCTTCTAAGTGATACATCACTGCTAGAGTATTTCTGGGCTGAAGCAGTTAACACTGCATGCCATGTTATAAATAGGGCTACCATCACTAAAGGGCTAAACAAGACCCCGTATGAAGTTGTGAAAGGCAGGAAACCAAACCTATCCTACTTCAGGATCTTTGGTTGCAAATGCTTCATACTTAACAATGGGAAGTCTTACTTAACTAAGTTTGCTGCCAAGTCCCAAGAGGGAATTTTTGTTGGGTACAGCAATAATAGTAAGGCTTATAGAGTCTACAACTTGACTGCACAAGTTGTAGAAGAATCTGTGCATGTAGTTTTTGATGAGACTAAACTTATTAATAATGAGTTGTCTAGCAGTGTATGCATCCCCACAGGTTTATCAAAGAAAATGGACAAGCTTACTATAGAAGAAGTGCTTGCTGCAAGACAGCAAGGAGAAGAGAGTAACTGTTGTCCAGGGGGAGAACTACATGTGCCAGTTGCTGAAGAAATACAAGGTGTACAGCATGAAGCAGATGCTGAAGTGATTCAACCAGAGGTTAGGATGCCTCCAGCTCACAGGCATCTTAGAGATCATCCAGTAGAGCTGATTATTGGAGATCCAAGACAAGGAGTACAAACCAGGAGTAGAAACATGAATGCAGCAATCTACTCCAGCTTTCTGTCACAAGTTGAACCTAAAAAGTTTAAAGAAGCAATACAAGATCCACAATGGACTGAAGCAATGCAAGAAGAGCTTAATCAGTTCAAGAGGTGCAAGGTTTGGGAACTTGTTCCTAAACCTAAAGACCACAATGTAATAGGAGTTAAGTGGATCTACAGGAATAAGATGGATGAACAAGGGTCATCATTAAGAATAAAGCTAGACTGGTTGCTAAAGGATATAGGCAAGAAGAAGGTATTGATTTTGATCAAACCTTTGCTCCAGTAGCCAGACTGGAAGCCATAAGAATGTTCTTGGCCTATGCAACCTATCAAGGATTCAAGGTGTACCAAATGGATGTCAAGTCAGCATTCCTAAATGGTAATCTTAAAGAAGAAGTTATGTGGAACAACCTGCAGGTTTTGTTGATCCAACTCTACCTCATTATGTCTATAGACTTAGAAAGCTTTATATGGGTTAAAGCAAGCCCCTAGGCTTGGTATGAAACCCTATCTAGTTTCCTCATTGAGAACAAGTTCTCAAGGGGGAAAATAGATAAGACTCTATTCCTTAGGGAATCTAGAGGCAAAGTCATACTAGTCCAAATATATGTAGATGACATTATATTTGGGTCTACTGAAAGCAGCCTTTGCAAAAAGTTTGCAAAACTTATGCAAGGTCAGTTTGAGATGAGTAGTATGGGAGAGCTGAAGTTTTTCTTGGGTCTCCAAGTTAAACAGACTGAGAGTGGTTTGTCCATTTGTCAGTCAAAGTTCACCCTAGAACTCATAAGGAAGTATGGTATGGATTCATCCAGTACCATGAAGACTCCTATGGGGTCAAGTATGTCTCTTAGCAAGGATGATGCAGGGAAACCTGTAGATGAAACCTTGTATAGAGGGATAGTTGGCTCCCTATTATACTTGACTGCTAGTAGACCAGACATCATGTATGCTACATGTGTTTGTGCAAGGTATCAAGCCTGCCCTAAAGAGTCTCATTTGACTGCAGTCAAAAGAATATTGAGATATCTAAAGGGCACTCCCTATCTAGGCCTCTGGTACCCTAGGAATGGAGATTTTGATCTAACAGGTTATTCAGATGCAGACTTTGCAGGATGCAAAGAGGATAGAAAGAGCACTACTGGAACCTGTCAATTCCTAGGTGGGAGACTAATTTCATGGAGTAGCAAGAAGCAAACTAGTGTGGCTATCTCCACAGCTGAGTCAGAGTATGTGGCTGCAGGAAGTTGTTGTGCTCAACTTCTGTGGATTCAACATCAGCTAGAGGACTATGGATTTCAGGTAAGTAGAACTCCACTTTTCTGTGATTCTACAAGTGCTATTTCAATAGCTAATAACCCTGTATCCCATAGTAGGACAAAACATATTGAGATTAAATATCATTTTCTTAGGGAGCATGTAGAAAGAGAAGATATTTATTAGAATATGTTAAAACAGATGAACAAGTAGCTGATATGTTTACTAAGCCACTAGAAGAAGCTAAGTTCAATAGATTCAAAATTGAACTAGGAATGATAAACTTAGAGTAAGTTTACAGATTTGAAAATGACTAAGTAAAAAGGTGTCGACACATAGACAAGTCTATGTCGACACAGAATAGTGGTGTCGACACTTCAGGAAAAAGGTGTCGACACATCTAGGAATGTGGTGTCGACACTTCAGAATGTTAGTGTCGACACATGTCAAGTAGGTGTCGACACATCCAAGTGGTGTCGACACTTAGTATTTACTCAGAATTTTCTAAGTAAAGTCTCGACAATGTGTCGAGATATGTTGTGTCGACACATAATCAAGTGTCGACACATAAAATCTGTTGACTAAACTTGTGTCGACACATATGTGTCGAGACATTATAAGTCAGTGTCGACACTTATTGCCAGTGTCGACACATTTTAAGTTAGCTGTCCCGCCTGTTCATCTTCAAAATCAGAAAGGTATATATAGGGTTCTGTCTTTGTTTGTCGACACGCTTTCAAAGTTTCGAGACCAAAACTACTGTGTCGACACCTCTCTTTTCTAAAGATAAATTCTACAAACCCTAATGACACCTAAGCTTGAGGAGAACGTTAACGAAGGCTATGAGCTTGTGCGCGGCGCGTTCGACGATGCTGATCAAGAAATCAGGGCCGTAGTAACCCTAGTCGCCGATTCAGGGTTAGAGTACTTAATTTCTGAACCAACTAAGATATGGAAGAAGGAGGTGCTTGAATTTCTGAATGGAGCTACAGTAGATGAATCTGGATACAAAATCAAATCCAGAGTTCATGGAGAAAAGGTTAAGGTAACCCCAAAAAGTTTGAGGAAGATTCTTCAATTGCCAAGAACTCAAGATGAAGAAGAGGTGACTGCTTCAAAGACCAGGGAAGCTCTTACCTGGTGTGGACTAGATCCAAAGATGAAGATAGGATCTGTTTTGAATAGAAAAGGCATGAATAATCAAGGGAAGTTCATGTCTGAGATAGTGGGAAAAGTCTTGCTCAGCAAAACTGGAGGGCATGACAGAGTGTCTGCCTATATGTTTGGAATCATGACAAGGATCATATTCACTCTGAAAACAGACTGGTCAATAGTGGTTTTTGACAAGATCAAGGAGAGCTTGAAGAAGCCCAATCTGGGCAGAATCATCAATCTCTACCTAGCTGGTACCATACCAGAGGTAATGAATACTGCTGCAGGCAGCAAGATAAATCACATGAGGAAGATGGATCTAAGGATCTTTTCAAGATGGGACAGGGTGTTGTCCAAGGAAATGCCAACACCAGAGAAGACAGTTACTGAGAAAGTCACTCCTCCTAAGAAGAAAAGGAAGATAGCTCCTATGGAACAAGAGTCCTCCAGCAGTTCTGGGAGTGAAGAACAGGTTGTTTTCACTCCTGATGATCATGAGGAAGTGCCTGCAGTGAAGTCTCCTGCTCCTCCAGCTGATGTTGAGATCCAGGGGGAGCTGCCTCCAGCTAGCCCCATCCACAGGGATCAAAGCCAGGGGGAGCCTCCAGTTGTAGAAGCACCATCTACACTGGACAGTGAGCAAGCCACAATCATCATTCAAGAGGTACTCACTGACCTAAAAACTTTAGAATATCTTATAGAAGATGCTGATTTGTCTGATGTTCCTCAACAAACACAGCTGCCTAGTCAAGTTCCAGATGTTGTTAGAGAGGACACATCTGTTGTACAAGAAGAGATTCCTGCTCCAGTAGTTGAAGAACAAAGAATGTCTCCAGCTTCTTCACCCCCTGAATACACAATGGAAGACTTGTTCCTAAATCTGAATCAAGCAGATTTTGACAAGGAAATTGATGCTGCTGAAGGAGAGAATGCTACTGCTGAGGGGGAGCAAATGCAAGTTCTGGAGGAGCCTATAAGGCAAGAAACTGAGAAGGCACAAGATGTGCAAGCTGACAAGCCTCCAAGCCCTAAGGAGAGGGTTGATATTGCCAGCACATCTGCCTCTGAAGATGAGGAGAGTTGCAAGGGCAAGGAAAAAGAAACTCTATGTATTCAAGAGAAGGAGCCAGAGTTACAAGAAGGCTCTGCAAACTGTAGCCCCACAACCTATAGTTCAACAAGCTCCAACTGTTGATTATAGTGCTTTACTGATTGCACTGCAAATTAAAATGGATGAACAAAGAAAAGCCATAGAGGCTTATGTTGATGCAGGGCACAATCATTACAGTTTGATCTTGCCCAGATATAAAATCTATAAGGTTTGAGATGAATCTCAACAAGAAGGATGACAGACTGCTTCCACAAGGGTGGAAATGCAGTGGTGTATTTGGCAACACACCAAGAGAAGATCAAGGCACAGGTGGATGATATAGCATTGAAACAAGGATATGTTCTTGAGAATCAATTAAGAATGAATGACAATTTGACTGAATCCCACAATGCTATTGTCACTGAATTAAAGAATAAGGCTGCTGAACCTCTACATCTACTGATGCTGCTAAAGCTAAATTTGATAAAGTCTTTCAGAGGAAATTACTGCTGTAAGACTGCTATCCAAGCCTCCCAGAAGGTCATATCTGAACACTTCAAAAGCTAAAACCTTACTTTAAAGATGGATCAGGTACTTGGACAGTCAGATCAGATTTCAAAAGGATGATGTCAGAGATCACATGGCTAGAGAAGTCATAAAGGGGGAGAGAGTGTTAGTCAAGGCAAGTCTGAGCATGCAAAATGGATATCAAATTCATCAGGGCTACACTTGGATACCCTCCTCTTGTGATGACCAAGATGTTGCTGAATCAGCATTAACCCTGCTTATTTGGAGGTGAGCAACCAGAAGTAGCTCAGGTCATTTATCCACCTCCAGACTTTGAAATGATTCAAGCAGATGTGAGCACAATGTATAGCCCACTTGAGGGCAAGGACAATGTCCACATTGAAAAGGTTGTTCAACCTATATCTGAAGCCATGCAAGAGGCATTACAGAAAGAAGAAGAGACAAGGTTGTCCAAAAAGAGGTTTAGGGAACAAGCAGAACAAAGGCCAGATTTTGAACAGTGGAGCCCTACCTCTAGAAATATAATTTTAACTGCCTGGAAAGCTGCCAAGACCATACTCATGACAGGAACAAGTGGTTCTCTGAAGCTGAATGGAGAAAACATGAAATAGACAAGAAGCCATTGTTCAATTCAGAAGGAAGGCAAAGATGGGAAAGCTACCTCCTACTGCAGTGGAGCCTAGCAAGTACTTCCCCAAGCCATATCACTATTTTGAGAGGCAGAAGATCAAGCTGAAGAGCTTAAGAGAGGACTTGAAAGGCAAGAAGCCTGCTGATGCTGAAACTGTTGAAGCCCCTGTCAAAGCTCAAGTCCAAGCTGGCAAAGGCATAGTAATTAAGGAGCCAGAGCAGAAATAGATTAGAGTTTTTCTTGAAGTTTATGTTGTAATCTTTTGATGTAACACATTTAGTAAACTTCTGAAAATGTATAAGACAAATATTAGAACAATATATGATTCATATATTTCATGTTGTTCTGTGAATGTGTCTATTTCTTATTTGTTCTGTGCTGATGAATGTGTATACATGTGTGATTTAATACATGTTATGTTTACCCTGCTGAATATAACCTGCTTTACATCATTTTGTAATTTTTAATTATGAATGGTGTATATCATTGACTAAGGGTTATGACTTCTCCAAATAGGGGGAGATTGTTGGGTACATTGGTCAAATGTACCTGATTTGAAGAAGCCTCACCCAACTCAATGATATACATCATAATGTATTTGATGTATGTTGAGTTTACTTGTGCAGGTTAAGTAATCACTGGACTGAAGCAAAAGTTTCTAAGTCCATGTGTCGACACCCAGAGGGAAAGTGTCGACACTCAAGAAAGCTTGTGTCGACACCCAGACAAGCAGTGTCGACACTTGGAGTCATTGTGTCGACACCTGGGATGCAGAGTCGACACCAGACAGAAAGTGTCGACACTTGGAGCTGTGTCGACACTCAGTGAAGAAAAGTGCAGACAGAAAGTGTCGACACAAGGAGCTGTGTCGACACCCAGTGAAGCTGTGTCTACACCAGAAAGTGTCGACACTTGGAGCTGTGTCGACACTCAGCAAAAGTCTGCAGAGACTAAGTACAAGTGTCGACACTCAACACAATGTGTCGACACTAAGCAGAAGAGTCAGCACTTGAAGTAAGTGTCGACACCCAGCACAATGTGTCGACACTCAACAGAAGAGTCCATTTGAAGTATGTGTCGACACCCAGACAATGTGTCGACACTCAGCTGAAGACTCACACTTGAGAGGAAAGTGTCGACACAAGGAGCTGTGTCGACACTTAGCAAAGAACAGAAGATCAACAAATTATTCTAAGTACAAGTGTCGACACTAAAGGAATGTGTCGACACTCAGCTGAAGTCTCAACATAGAAGACTATGTGTCGAAAAGATCACCAAGAAGTATGTGTCGACACTTAACATATTCAACAACACAAAGAGTTGTGTCGACACAAAGGTGATGTGTCGACACTTAGAAGAATTCAGCTAAAGATAGAAGAAACAAGTACTTGTGTCGACACTCAATTTCAGTGTCGAACACATGAAGAAGAATCTGTGTCGAGACATACAAGAAGATGTGTCGACACCTTGTAGACTTGTGTCGACACTTACACAGCATGTGTCGACACTTGGACTATAAAGTGTCGACACTTAAAGACAGAAAGTCTCGACACTTTCAGACAGTTAGAGATTTTCAAGAAATGACTGGATGACTTGACAGCTGCCGTTCCAGCCGGTCTACAGCACCTGTCAGAGATATCAGAAGTCAGTTATGGACCGGACCAGCCGGTTACCATGAGAAGGCCTATAAATAGGCACCTACAGTTTACAGAAACTGTTGTTGAAAGGATTTGATCAACTGGTCAGATTATTATTGAACAAGTCATTGAAGTGGTACACAAAGTATCAACAAAAGAAGATCTTGCAGTCCAAGTGCAGATCTAAGAAGTTGGAGAGAGAGGGCTCCATCCAAGAAATCAGCCTCTGGAACTAGGCTGAGAAGAAGGATTCAGATTCATTCTGGATCTTAAGTGGCAGAGGTCAAGGAACAACTGCAGAGATTCAGTCTTATTCAGTTCTACTCAAGAAGCTTTGAAGAAAGCTAAGTCAGATTGAATCCAGCGAGTTCTTCCAAGAACTCATCAAAAAAACTCTCAACTCCCCTCTTTTATTTTTGAGTTGTTGAGTTATATTTGTAATGCATTTTTATCTTGTAGGATCCTTGGATCTGAGTGAATTGTAAGCCTATAATTATAAAGGCTGAGGATAGGGCTTGAGAGCCTGAGTGTAGGAGATTGAGATCTCTGAGTGTAGGCCTTGTTGGCTGAGTGTAGGCCTTGTTAGGCTGAGTGTAGGCCTTGGTTGGCTGAGTGTAGGCTTGATTGGCTGAGTGTAGGCTTTGAGATAAAGCTGAGTTGTAAGGCTTTGGGCCTGAGGTGTAGGAACCCAATTTGGGTTCTGAGACAGTGAGGAGTTTGCCGAATCTAGTAACACTGCTAGATAGGCGCAGGGGGAAAGTGGATGTACCCCATTCTTGGGGAACCACTATAAACCACTGTGTCCTGCTGTGCTGTTAATGATATTTGCTGTGTATGCTGTTATTGCTGTGATAAACATAGTTATTTTGTGATAAAACTATTGGCTGCCATTAAGTTAAAAAAGGATTAGGTCACCATTCACCCCCCTCTAGGGTGTTTAGGTACCATATCTTTTCAGTTGATTCTCGCGTTTCTCTTATCCGGCTACATCAAAGTCGTGCAAATTATGACCTAATCATATTCGTCGAGAATCCTCAAGTGATTCGCGAGAATCATCAAGTATCTGCGAGAATCACTAGTGTTCTCGCCGAATCGTCGAAGAATCACCGGCTGAATCTCCCGACTCGTCGAGAATCACCTTCGATTCTCACCGAATTTGACTTGGGCAATTTTACTGGATTACCACTGGACCGATCAAATGTTAAGGCCTCTGTTTTAGGTTTTCTTTAGAAAGGGAACCCATAACGTCATAAAGCAAGTCAATTCTACCGTATAATACAAGCGTATTTTGAACAGTACAAACAACGACGTACTGAAAAAAGATACACGAGCAGCTGACGTGACCTCAGATATCGCGATACTTGCTCTGCCGCCATCGCCGCTCGTGCTAGTCGAGATCGCATCGACCGTTTGATCGTGGTTTCTTCCATATCTTCCGGCACAGAAGCTCTACAAGCACAGCGTCTCCCGCGTCTAACCAAGATCCTTTGTCTCTTGATTCGTTGATCGGGAAAACCTTCCCCTTCCGAATCGATCGAGACGATCGATCCTAGTGTGACCGTTGGTAGACCTTGATAGCTTTGCTACGAAGATTGAATCACCAAAGTACAGCAAGCCGCACACCGTTGTCGCCGCCGATCCCGAGAACCAAGCCGCCGCCCTTCTTCTTGCCGCTGCCGGTTCCTGGGGAGATTCTCTCCAAGTGAGATCGAGGGTTGTGGACTCTTCGTTGACTTCTAGAACACGTCATCGAACGAAGAGGGACACCTTAGTCTCCAAAAGTAGTTTGTATTTCTTTTACATTCTAGTTCATTTTTGTTGTAAAGCAACGTTGGTTCCTAGTTGTAAGGGTTGGGTGCAACCCGTGTTGTGGGAGTGTTGTCTCCTACGTGTGGAAGGGTTCCTTCCGATAGTGCACGGATTGGATTTCAATCCTGTTGGTGAAGTGACCGAGTCCATCCCTTGTGGGAGATAGGTCGAAGGGGGAAAGTGGATGTACCCAAATCGGGGAACCACTATAAATTGCTGTGTACTTTCTTTGCTGTACTGTTTTGTTTTCGTGTGCAGGTACAATTTTAATTCCGCAAAAACGCTGCACGTCACATATTTCCCCCCCATAGGTGAAGGTAGTTGACACTAGGTGACTTTCACTAACTCAAAGACTTGACCTATTTTTAATCCTTTTCTATTTATAAGGAAGTTTAATGAATTAAGTTGTTTGAGAGTAGGTAATTTTAAGGAATAACACACACAACAGTAGGAAATCGTTATGAAGCTTATAACTATTATCGAACAAATGGATTTGTGCATGCTCGAAATTTTAATGATTCACATGTTCACCAATTTTAGTGTGAATCACTTGAGTAATCTTGATTAATTTCGTCCAAGGGAAAGGTGACTCGAACTTGGATGTTGATAGATACTCTCTCATTAGTGTCCTTTAAAGATTAATCTTTACTGCGACTAGCCAAGAGCTACGTGTGGAGGTGTAAATAAATTCTCACAAAGAAGTTATCTTATTCCCATAATTTTATATTTCAATTAAAAATATGTGACAAATATGATCAAAATGTATTAAATAAAAGTAAACTATTTTTTGTATAAGAACGGTTAATATCGTCACTTTTCATATGTTTCATGCAGAAATGTCTGAGCATCCACCTTGAAGGGTCAAAGGTTGAGCATATTTGAAGTCCAGGGAAAAGTTGGACTTTGGTTGTGAAAAAAGTGCAGAAAAATATGTTGTAATTTTTTGCATAGTTCAGAAAAATATGTTACAACATTTCAGCGGGAACACGTGTTTAAATCCCGAAAATATTCAAATTTGGGAAGTTACAACAGCAAGGAGAGGCATCTATTTAACAATTAAAAGACTCCTAATGGGGAGGGATGTTCATAAATGGGCAAAAGAGATGGAAATCATTACCTTTTCATCAATTTTCAAGGAGAGGAACTAGGGATTTGAAGAAGAAGAGTCCCATGGGATCTCCATCAAAGAGAGGATTTGCAAAATTCTGAGTATAATTTTCTACATCATTTAGATCTCTAAACATTATGTCTTGCAATCTCTCTAATTAATAGAGTCATGAACTAGTATTTTGTGAGTGCATTGTTCTATATTGTAATGTGGTATCTATTTTTTTTTCTATTTATAAGATTTTGGTGTTGTATCTTTTTGAGTTTTTGATCTTGATGATAAAACTTTTGGATTATATTTTCATTCAGTATTTCGCTTCGAGATTCGAGAGATGAGAGCGTGTGTGTATGGATGAAGATTATCTTAATATGCTTCAAGTTTCAAGGGATGAGTCGTATAAATCTTTAACCATAGTTTGCAGTTCCTTTTACTGCGCTTCAAGATTCAAGAGAGGAGAGACATGAGTGTATCATCAACTCAATATAGCAAATAAGGGAGGATGGGATTTTACTTTTATGTTAGCAACATTCATTTTTTACTTTTATTAATATTCTTCATTCTCCTAAGTTAGAGATGACAGGGGAAAGAAGGGATATATCGATTTCTAATATCGAGAGATATAGATCTTCATTTTAAAAATCGTTGCAGGATAGTGCATCAAGCTTTCTCATAAATATATTTTAACGATACATCACAATAGACTTAGGTAATCAAATACAAAACTATTCTCCCATAATTGATAAAAAGTATTTTTAGGAAGTCATTTTAAATTTTCTTTAGAGCATTAATTTGTTTTCAAAAACACTCAAATTAATTCACTTGGATTTAAAGAAAAGGTTAGTTGGTATTTACAATCATTGAATTAATCACTTCTTAGTGGAAATGATCTTTACTCATTTTATATTACTTGAATCCACATGTGCATTTGCGTAATTTACACTTTCGTTTCGAGCATATTAGCACTCATAGAAGAATTTGATTTAGATTTTCAAATCCAAATCTTTTAAGAATATCACAATATATTTAGATTGATAAATAAGAATACCATAATGTCTTTGATTAATTTGAAATTCTAGAAAATATATAAAGTCACCTACCATGCTCATTTAAATTAATTTTTCATCATATAAAAATAACTTAATTACATAACTCCTCATTATTGTCCCTAAAAATAATATCATCTGCATAAATTTCTAATATAATCAAATTATTATTAACATGCCTAATGAAGAGTGTACTATTCACATTTCCTATTTTATAACCATATTTAAATGAATATGAAGTTAATCTTTCATACCAAGGAGGTGACACATATTTCAATCCATAAAGTGCTTTTTAGCTTATTAATATGATTTGGAAAATTTTTCATTAATAAAACCAGATGGTTGTTCAACATATACTTCTTCTTTTATATATCTATTTAGAAATGCACTTTTAACTTCCATCTGAAATAATTTAAATCTTTTAAAACTAGAAAATGCAAGAAAATTTCTAATATACTCAAAGTGAGCAACGAGTGAAAAAGTTTCATCAAAATCTACACCCTCGATTTGAGCATATCCTTGTATTACTAGTCTAGCCTTATTATTTGAAATCCTAGAGTTACCATCCAATCTTTTTTAAAACAAATCCATTTAGCACCTACAACAAGAAGATTAGATAGTCTCTCTTCAAGTTTCCAAATCTTATTATATTCAAATTGATTTAGTTCTTCTTTCATAGCTAAAAACCAAAATTCAACATTTAAAGCAGTTGAAATGATTTTTTGTTAAATTTCGGATACAAAACACAGGTTGAAAATATATCATGTAATGAGTACTAATCACTTTTGATGGTTCTCCAATAATATGTTCCTTTTGATGATCCTTTTAAAGTTGAGCTCACTTGGAGTATATATTCCTCCCTTTCTTCCTTTTTGGCCTCATTTTCTTCTTCAATTTCTCGAAGTGGTTCATCATCATCTCATGCACCAAAGTGGGAAGGGGTTTCTCTCATTTCTCGTAGGATTAGATTCTATACAAGGAACAAATTGATCAAATCTTACTTGAATATATTCTTCAACTATTTCAGTCCTTTTATTATAAATTATATATGCCTTACTAGTTGAAGAATACGACAACTTCAAGCCTTTATCCTACTATAGTGGGGTTGGCTATATGGATCCTTTGTCGCTATTGTGCCCTATGCTTTACTAGTTTGAAAAATACCCAATAAAAATAAAGCATTTACATCCGAAAACACGAAAATAAGATATATTTGGTTCTTTGGTATACAAGTCATAAGGATTTAATTTTAAGGATGGGTGAAACATGACATGATAAATTACATAACATGCATTATTAATAGCTTCGACCCAAAACGATCTAGGTAACCCATATTCAAAAAACATAGAGCGTGTTAGCTCTTGAGGGTTCTATTTTTACTCTCCACTGCACATATTAAATCGTGGAGTGCATGGAGTAGAAAATTCATGATTAATTCCTAGGTCATTGCAAAAAGTAAAAAAAAAACTAAACATTTTCAAATTCACCTCCATGATCTAAGCTTATGCATTTTATTTTTTAATCAAGTTCATTTTGTATATGAATGCATAATTTAGTAAATTCAAAGAATGCATTGGATCTGCAAGTTAGAAATAAAATCCAACAAAATATGAAATAATCATCAATTAATACAAAGGAATATTTTTACCTCCTAAACTTGGTGTACTAACCATACCAAATAAATTCATGTGAATTAATTAAAGTGGTCTAGAAGTAGAAACTATAATTTTGCTTTTAAAAGAATATTTTTTGAAAATTTTCCCTCTTTGATAAGGTGTGCAAAGTGAAGATAAATTTTCATATAACATTGGTAATTCTTTAATAAATTTATCATTGATAATTTCAAAATTAGCTTAGTACTAGAGTGACTAAGAACACCTATACCATAATTCTAATTCTTCATTTTTAGAAATAAAACATTTTAGTGACAATGAGAAAGATTGTAAAATGTAAATATATAAACATTATGAATTCTAGGTACGGTGAGAACGATATCATTTGTTTTGGAATTATAATTTAGCAAAGATTTGTAGAAGATTCAAATAATATATTTAAACTTTTATAACATAATTGACTTATTGAAATTAAATTATGTTTTAACCCTTCTGTAAATAAAATATTTGAAATAGAAAATGGTTCGTTATGCACTATCCGATGCCCGTGGATCCTTCCTTTTTTGTTATCTTCATAAGTCACCATCCCTTATTTCTTCATTACGAGGCTAATGAACTTTTTTTGCCTGTAATGTGTTTAGAACATCTCGAGTCCGAATACCACATGTCTTCTTTGTCCGTAGCCTGCCAACATACCTAAAATAGAGATGAGAGTAAAGATCCGGCTACCAAAGAAGTTCCTTCCATATAATAAGTGGAAACCTTGGCACCCAGATTTGTACATAATACTTTTACCTTTCTTCTTGCATGAGTCTATGGTGTGTCCAAATACGTGATATTTGACACACTATAAAAAGGGTGTAGACCCTTTTCTAAGTTTTGTGTGAAACTCTGCTCGAAGATGAAATATCAGTAGAATATTGATTAAATGTTTTATTATTAAAACTTTAAATTTTTTCTGGAATCGATGTTATTAGTAGCGATATTTTATATCACCAGGGTGATTATTTTCAGAAACATACCTAATCCTGAAATTTGCACTACCATGACATTGATTGGCCAATATCATGTCATGGTATTTTTGGCCAATTCCAAATTTTAATTGCCACATTTAAATCATGTATTTGGACATCAAGACAGTATTTCACTTACAAGCATTACACATCGATTTGCGAAGATTTTCCTTCCTTCTTTTATTTGAAAACGAGAAGATTTAAGAGCTCTTTCTATGTCCCCTTTTCCTTAGTATATGTTTTGACAGTGTAATTGGACTTAGCAAGAGCTTCTTCAAATTCTTTCGCACATGCTAAAGAGTGATTACACTCTTGGCAAGTCATTTCTCTTTCCCTAATAACTTAACCTCATTAGATAATTTCTTATTTATTTTAATAAAAGTTTATTTTCTAATTTTAAAAGATCAATATCTCTCAAACTTTTATCAAAAAATTTGCAAGTTTGTGCAAAAATTCAGTATATAATTTTCATGGGAAGGAAGAGGTACTTGAGTGTCTCTTTGGACACTGAAGTCATCAATCGGACGTGTGTTGTTCTTTCCCAACAAGCACATGTATGTCTCTTCTTCATTGCCTAAGTTTTGTCCACTAGATTCTTAGAGGAGAAGTCATCCCAAGTATTTATCTTGTCCGAACAGAAAATGAGAGACCGAAAAATTGGAGTAACAAAATTTTTATTATCCAAAAAGATATTTATTACAAGGATATATAGCCTCCCTTTTATAGAATGAAAGTGGGAGATGAGAGAGATTACAATTAAGCAATGTGAGACTAAATAATTACAGGTGTAAGCGATTTAATATGAAAACAAGCCGAACAGGCCGCGCGGTTAGACAAGAAGGCTAACCGCCCGGCCACCACAAGAAAGAAGAAGAAGCTGCCATAGGAGACCGTCAGACCGCCCTCTTTAAGCTGCCTGAGACCAAACTGTCAGACCTCCCGGATAACAACAACAATAGTCCATCCACCAAACCGTACGAAGAAACCAACAGACCACTCGGTCCTCTAAACTGCCAGAATCAGACCGCCAGACCGCCCGGTCTCCATACAGCAACACTCCCCCTAAAGCTGAGCATATATGTCGATCATGCCCACCTTGTCGCAAATGTGAAGAAAGGAGGCAGACACAGCTTGGTGAAAATATCTGCCAGCTCTTTATCGGAGGTGACGCAAGGAGTACAAATTTGTTTTTTTCAAAATCTCTTCCGAATAAAGTGGCAGTCGACTTCAATGTGCTTTGTTCTCTCATGGAATACCGATTTTTTGGAGATGTATATAACGGCCTTATTGTCACAAAACATAGGTAGAGGATGGTTGTATACCTCTCCTAAGTGAAGCATGAGAGCCCGTAACCACTTCATTCACATGTGTTCGATGCCATACTTCGATATTTGCTTCTGCGCTGGACCTGGAGACGACAGACTGTTTCTTGCTCATACAGCTCACAAGATTTCCCCCCACAAAGGTACAAAAGCCCGACGTTGACTTGCGATCTCCTTTATCATCAGCATAACTTGAATCTGAGTATGCTTCAATCTTCAAATGACCATTCTTCTGAAAGAGTAGTCCTTTTCCAGGCGCTGATTTATCATACTCCAATATCCTCAGGGCAGACTGTAGATGACACTCCCTAGGAGATTGCATGAATTGGCTAACCTTGCCTACAATATAGGCGATATCGGGTCTGTTCACCATGAGATATAAAAGTTTTCCAACTAGACGTCTGTACCTCGTAACATCTGAAAGAAGAGGAGAGTCATCCAGTCCATGTTTATCTTCTCCATTCGCCAGGGGGAATCGGCAGGTTTAGCCCCAGTCAACCCTGCCTCTTTTAGCAAACCAACAACATACTTGCGTTGGGAGAGGATAAGGGAATTGAGCTTCTGATAGATTTCTATCCCCAGAAAGTATTTTGGAGAACCCATATCCTTTGTGACCAGGTGATGGCGAAGATGCTTCTTGTCAAGGTTATCCTATCCCTGGTCATCTCCAGTGAGAAGAATATCATCCCTATATACAGCGAGCACTACCAGACCCAAGGAGGTTTTGCGAATAAAATAAAGGGTGATCGACATAACTTCTCGTAAAACCCACGACCGCCACAATCCCGCTGAACTTGTCAAACCATACCCAAGGGCTTGCTTTAGACCATAGATGCCTTCCGTAGCCAGCATACCTGTGTCCCCCTGAGCAACATACCCTGGAGGTTGCTCCATATAGACATCCTCTTGAAGATCTCTATATAGAAAGGAATTCTTAACATCCAGTTGAGAAATGGGCCAATCCCTATTGACAGCCACAGAGAGCAGGACTCGTAACAGTGCTGAGACGAGCAACTTGAGAGAAGGTTTAAAATAATCAACCCTATATGTCTGGGTAACCTTTGGTAACAAGATGGGCCTTATAACGATCCACACTGCCGTTAGGTCGGAACTTCACCACACATACCCAGCGACATCCAACGACATCTGTACCGAAGGGAGGAGGACAGAGGGTCCATGTACCCCATTTAGTGAGAGTAGAATCTCCTCATCTATGGCAGCCTTCACTGAGGAATAGTAAGGGCCTCCTGGTAAGAACGGGGGGTGGCAGTGGCTGAGATAGACAGTGCAAAAGCTCTGCGAGAAGGAGTGAGATGACCATAGGAAACAACAGCAGCAAGCGGGTGTTGGTACATGCCTGAACCCCTTTGGAAGAGCAATGAGGAGACTCGGTCAGCGGGTTCCTCAGTAGACGGAGCATCCGTGGTGAGAGAGCAAGCCAAGGAGTAGAGAGAGACGCTGTGGAGAGGAGGAAAGATATCGCGGGAGGTGGACATGGCAGAAGAGAAGGTGGAGTGGTGGAGGTGGCGGAACGTCAGCAGGTGTAGAGGGTACAGATAAGTTGGTAGGAGAATTAGGAGTATAAAGAGTAGAGGAGGAGTCGTGAGAGAAGTAAAGGCATTTTCAAAGAAGGTGACATCCGCAGAGACGAACTAGGTGCGGGTAACGGGGTCAAAGCAACAATAACCTTTCTGAGTGTGGAGTACCCCATAAAGACACATTTAGTGGCCCGTGGTGAGAGTTTGTCATGGGTGGCAGTGGGAGAGTGCACAAAGGTTGTGCACCAAAGATGCCAGAGTAAGAGGAAACAGATTCTTGTTCGAATTAAAGAATGGAGATGGGGTTTCACTGTGGAGAACTGTGGAGGGAATGCGATTGATGAGATAGTAGGAGAGGAGGACAAGCATAGCCGTAATAGAGCGAGGAACGTGCATCTGTGTCATCAGAGTGCGAGCGACATCGAGGATGTGACGGTTTTTGAGTTCCGCCACCCAATTTGCTGTGAGCTGTAGACATAGTTAGTTTGATGAATAACACTATTTTGCATATAGAAAGAAGATAAATCATGGCTAAGATATTCCTTAGCATTGTAAGAATGAAAGATTTGACAGAGGTATCAAACCGAGTCTTAATCATAGAATAAAATGATGTCCATACTGAGAACAGTTCGGAGCGAATCCTTGAGAAGATACACCCACGTACACCTACAGAAATCATCAATAAATGTGACAAAATAGGAACTGCCCAGACCAATGGTGAGGGTAGGAGCAGGACCCCATACGTCATAGTGAATGAGGTCAAACGGACGGGAAGAGCCATGACTTTGCATTGGTGGGAAGGAGGAGCGGTGATGCTTGTCAAGCTGACAAGCGTCACAGTTGAGAGGAAGATGATATGTAGGGAGGTGGGGCAGAAGATGGCGAAGAAGCCGAGGAAGCATGACCAAGGCAAAGATGCCATTGAAGAAGATCTGTAGAGGAGGAGGAGAAGGCGGATAGAGCAGAAACATTGTCGAGGAAGTAGAGGCCGCCACTCTCAGTCGCAATAGTAATCGTCCGTTGGGAGTCCGAATCCTGAAAAGAACAAGAAGTAGGAGTGAAGGTGACAGAACACCGTAGTTGCTTGCATAGAGAAGTAACCGATAATAATTGCAAGGGAACTTATGCACATAGAGGGTATCTGTCAGGCGAAGAGATGGAGTGACCTTGAACCACTCCTGTCCCATTGATCGGTGAGGGAGAGCCGTCCACAACAAAGACCGGGGGCAACCGATCATGTGTTTCTAGAAGTGAAAAAACATTGAGGATTGCCTGTATAATGATTGGTAGCAACAGAGTCGATCAGCCATCGTCCGTGAGTAATAATGTGGGCACTACCAAAGATATGACCACCAAGGCGGACTGTGTGGAGAAGGAGGTGGAGGCCATAGAAGAGAGACCACGCGATCAAAACAGAGACCGCGCGAGAATAGCAGGAAGAGGCGAGAAAGAAGGGCAGAAACACTAAGTCGGGCGAACTATGAAGGCCGCAGCAGACAAAGAAAGATTCTGCAGCGG